>CM034312.1:4888019-4992368 GCA_019925795.1 Dendrobium chrysotoxum
AAATAATTTGTTGTTTCCAAAAGCAAGTGCAGAATCTGACTGAGAGCATTTGCAGTTACCTATTTGTGAAGGTATTTGGATCAGACAAGTATTGATTGAACTGGGAATAAAATTGAGGAACGATTAAAGTGTTGAAATGTGACAATCAAGCTGCAATAAGTATGGCCAAAGATCCAGTACATCACGAAGAACAAAATATGTTACTATTAATAGACACTTTATATTTGAGAAAATTGAAACACTCAGAAATTGAAGTAGTATATACCCAACTCATGAACAACTTGTCGATGTTCTAACAAAGGCATTACCGGGCTCTCTACTTGATAAGTTTGTTTGCAAGTTAGGATTGTACAACCTGTACAACCCAACTTGAGGAGGAGTGTTGAATCACGCAGCCAAGGGGGTGGGCACATCAGCATTCCGTGGGCTACAGTTGGAGATCCGTGTGATGTTGAATCACGTAGCCAAGGGGGACCATATCAGCAATCTGTGGGCTGTAGTTGGAGATCCGTGGGATATGATTATTATAATTAATTAAATTAAATATTTTTCCTCTTCTATTTATTATAATTACTTAGATTAAATGTCTTTCCTTTTTCTGTTTATTCTCCTAGAATGTATATATATATAATGATTCTAAGGAATACAATAGAATTTGAATTTTCCTCTAAACAATTGCTTCATGTACTAAACATATGCTATAGACCAAAGTTGTCGATTTTGAAAATGTCAGATAAAAAAGCACAATTACGGACCAACAAAGTGATTTACCATTTTTTATTTATAATTATTTTTGCCCTAAGTTAAGTTACACTTGGTGAAATTAATGGGAATAAATGTTAAATAAGTGTTAAAGAATCAGAAGAGAATAAAGTAATTAAGGTTTTATTAAAAGTTAAATTTCCCATTGGAGAAAATATTTACAGTAACAATTATTCAATCTACACATTTAATTGCTTGATGATCAGGAGTGATAAAAACTTCATTTATTAACAATTTGAATTAAATAGGAATTAATTGTTCTTTGTTTATATCAATTTTTGTAATTTTAACGAGTAAGGATAATTGAACCTTAAATTCTTAGGCTATATGTCAAACAAAACGAGTTTTTTTCCGAGTTCAATAAAAATTCCTTAGCTAAAAGTTTAGCTAAGCTTAGCTATTCCTTCGTGTTTTGAGAACTCAACAATCAACACAACCTACTTTGAGGATTTAGCAATTCAGAAGCTTTAAGGATTCAGCAATAAAGCTTGAGAATTCACTTCTCTTTCTCTTCCCAACCTTTTTCATCTACTTTCTATCCTAAATCCCAACAGGTTCCACATTTTACCTTCCCTACATCAAGAACTGTATTAAAAGTTGACGCATTAGTTCACTAGCAAAGAGCTAAATCTTGGAAAAGTGATCTTAAAACTCACTTGGATATCACCTCCATGACGTTAGATATCCAACTCAATGCATAGGTTACGATAGCAAAATATCAGTATTTGACAAGTTTATATGTTCAAAAATTCTATTACATACCTTAGGTGGCAAGTGATTTGACAGCAAAGCATTTGTCCTTCTCAATATAAACTGCACAATACGAACAGTGCTTAGAAACGAACCACAACAAGATCTTAGAATAAACTTATTCGTTTGCAAAACAACAGGCACTGAAAAGAGCTGACTAACGTAGGTGCCGAACTACTTTCCAAGTTAGCAAAGTTAATATCATGATTAAAAAAGGGAGAGTTCTTAATCCATTGACTTACTATGGCATAATCTTATAAAAAAATTTGCACTAAATGAAACATGTAACCAGACAATCCCATAGTAGATAGGTACCTGATTGACTTTTGCACTAAGTTCTGCAGATCTCTCCAAACCCAATTTCCTTTCCTCCATAGTGGCCAATGGCTCTCTTCCAGAAATAATTGGTGCCTTGGTTCAGATTATAATATGGGTTAAACATGATAAGTGTGCTAGAGCAAGCAGCAAACATTGCACTAAATAAATTTCAAAGATTTCACAAGCTTACTAACTGAAAGAAATCAATTTATTGATCTTCGTAGAAACCTATTAAATTTATTGATTTGTTAATCTAGAAATATTATTCAAGAAAATTTTATGCTGCTGTAGTCCAATAGAAAAAATAGTTCAAATAACTTGTACTGACTGGTTAGGTTTGTGAAAATGTTACTCGCCAAATGTTTTCAATTCATATGACGATCATTTGTCTAACATTGTTAAAAGTAGAAAAGTGGTAGAATTTCTTCTATTAATGCTCCAAAAGTAAATAAATTACCTGTTCTAACATTTATTCCATTTAGCACAATCAGAACAGCGTTCGGTTTTATTCCAATTAATACTTCAAGGATGGTATAAGTTGTGTTTTATCACAACTCGAAGAAAATGCTTCTAGCATTTGCTTGGCAACTGACTAGCAGAACCAAGGTACTTAAATTGAATTTGTCTCCACCGAGACTCCCCAGTATTGACATTAACAAATTTAAATTCACATTGTGACAACATAATGCAGAGAAAGCACCATTAGTCCTTAAAGACAACTGAATTTTTCGATGTCATGCAGCCATGCTTATTTGTGTTTATGTTAATTCTCAGGGGTTTAAATTGTAATAGCTGGAGCCAGTTGAACCAGTTCAACCAAACCGATTCAGATAAACGGTTCCCCTAATCAAAGGAGCAGATAAGGACAAAATCAGGGTGAGTGAGACAAAGGATGTGACTAACCCCACGGTTAAGGGTGAATTCAACTTTGGCTTTGAGCAGTTCAGCGGATTCAGTCGACAGAGAAGAGGTGTGTGGTTTTGTGTTCAATGCGAACGACAGAAGGACGAAAGCCTTGAAGGAGACGAAGGAGAAAGTTATAATATCTACAGTTTCAAATTCTAGCAAGATTTGGCCTAAGCTGGTATAATTCCCTCTGTGAATCCCTTTCTATACATATTTTAAGTTTAGATGAACCTAGAGTGATTGGGAAAGAGAAAATGTATGTCATCAAAATTTCTCTACGAGTGTTGTGGAGCTGGGATAGGCAGCGTTGCGGCATCCTGCTCTATGTTTGGAAGAGAAGAGTGGCGATGCGGCGCCAGGAAATGCCGCCACAACGTCGTACTCTCTGTTTGAAATATTCTGGGAGAATCTAAAAGATTAGGGTCAGCGCTGCGGCGCTAAGGAGGTGAGCCCCACGACGTCAGATCAAATAAGTGATCTTTACAAAAATAAATATCTAAAATCATTTTTCCAAAACAGTCACCCAAGCCCTTTGCCGGAGAAGAGAGGAGAAAGGAGTGGAAATATGGGAGAGAAAGAGAGGATGAGATTTCGGATGTTGAAGCTTGGGTTTCGTCCGTCGAGCCAATTCAGGATATTGTAGAGCATAAGGTAGACTTTTGAACTCATATTTCTGATTTCAATTCCAATATTTTTATAAAAAAATATGGATAAAAATGTATTTTTCTTGAGTTTTATAACATTTTCACCGTATAAGTTTTGGTCTAGAGTTGTACTCTCTATCCCGAACATTTTAACTATAAGAGTTGAATTTGCATAGATTGGTCTTTCTTACATAATTTTTTTAGTATATAAGTTGATTGATATTTTTTTGGCAATTGCAATAGTTATATAAAAGTCTTAAAATATTAATGTAAATATCCCTTTGAAGTTCAAATTTGAATGGAGAAGGTTCAGAGAGTATAATGTTACATAAGTAATGTGACTTTTTACTAACAATTCATGCATCTAAGCACTGCATTGAAATTATAAATTAGCTATTGTTGAATATATATTTGCACTATTCATGACATGGCATTGGAGATATTTATGTGAAAAATGTACTCTCTGATATACTAAAAGGGCTCTATATATTCTATTTTGGCCTCATCTGCCTTGAGTGAATGTAAGAGGTATTCTAGCAATCTAGCCCCACTTAATAAAAACAAGTATGGGAGATTATGTTGTACTGTTCTATTTTGATTCTAACCCCACTCACTATATGCAGGTGTGAAAGATTAAAAGGAGATACAAGTAAAAGTGGAGTTGTAAGCAAACATTGAGATATGTGCATTATAATCATGCATTTTATATTCTAATAATTTAATTAATTAAGTATAAGTAATATTTTGAACTGAATATTAGAAATTTTTGAATTTCTATATGAACTTTGATAAAATGTGAAAACCAAGTATACGTGAATCTCTAATTACAAGTGTTCTATGAAATATCTAAAATCTCTGTGAAAGTGACTTTAAAGTATAAGTAATAACTCTGAAATCAAGTATAAATTGAAATCTTAGAAAATCATGTTATGTCAGTACTTTATTTATTCTTTACATGTTATTACGTTTTAATTAAACTGCTATTGAACATTTTAAATGAATATTTTTATCTATGATGGGTTAGCGAAAGAAATCTATAAAGCTGATGTGCCCAATCTATAAATTTCACTGATATTTCAAAAAAAAGTACCCAGTAGATTAGAAAATGATAAAGGCGGGTTCGTCTGGATCTGAGCTATTAAGGTATTATTTTGTAATCCAATATTTAATTATTTTGATATATAAATTACCTTGAACTGGATTATTGTACATATATTTAGATGAAATGAAAAATATTAGACTGCTTTTATCATTTGGATTTTAGTAGCTCTGGTTGAATTTGTTGTGGTTGAGATTAAATTATAGGTACAAGATTTTAATACTTCAATTAGATCTTAAGGCATCACAAAAGTAGAAGGTTTTATTCGATTGTGCGTTCCTACTCAACAAAAAGGAAGAAGTGTTCGATTGTTCTTGTTCGACACAGACGAAGAAGGACGAAGGGCTCCCCACTGGCTTTGATCAAAAATGGATTCATGTCGTGATTATTCAATATGTTTTACTCTAGCTTGAATCAAAGATAAAGACAAGAAAAGTTTAAAGGGGTTTGATCAAGGACAAGGAAAGAGAGAGGGACTAGTCGTGCGACTTCTTCAATTATGTTCTGTAAGAAGCGGTCCGACTGGTTCAATTGAACCGGCCAGCTTTACTTAATACCGAACAAGGAAAAGTGGCAGCAGACGGAATAGCGAACTGGGCAGACCCAGTGGAGGCACAAACCGAGGCTAGAGAGTTCGATTTTTGTTTTCAAGTGAGGGATTGCAAACAAGAGTGAAAACGAATGACTCCTTGTGAGTAATATCTCTATTTCACTCACTCTCATAAGGGAAAAACGCATGAGAAAGCTTCAGCCGAGAGAAGCAGCCCAGAGAAAAAGAAGAAAAAATATAAGTTTTCCAATTTCATTTTTTAGGCACATTTCTTCTGTGATTTAATCCTATGAAAAGATCAGTTGTTTTAAAGGAAGATAGAGGAAAGAATTGAGAAAGAAAGTGAAGAAAAATTTTGGGAAAGACGAATCAACGAGTTTTTATTTCTGACGATTGGAGAAAGAGTAAGTGAAATAAATTGTTCTTTCGCATTCATAATTATTATTTTACATTTCTTTAATTGATGAAATGATATGTGATTGTCAAATAGAAAGAGAGAAAATTTAGTGGTGAATCTAAATTTCTAAGAGGACAATCTCAAAGAGAAAGGAAGGAATCATTAGTTGAGGTAATAATCTTGATTATCAGATAATTAGACTGTGAATTATATAAGATATGGAAAGTTAGAAGTTTTCGATATTTTGTAATAATAGCCGATGCATTTGACATTACTCTTAAGGATGTTAGTCAAATCAAATTCATTGTGGCTTTGAATTTATAAATTGTTCAGCAATAATTAATGACTTTAATGTTATTTGGAACTGCAAGATTTTTATAGCTGAGAAAAGACAAGTATTTGAGGACTAATTCAACGAATTGATGATTAGAAAGATCTGACAGTAGTCAAATGGGTAATTATAACGTAATTATTTATTTAATTTCAATTTTTATTTATGTTATTACAATTCGTACTATAATTCGTACTATAGAATTATTGTAGCATAAATAATACATATGCAAAAACTTGAAAATGAATGAATTACTGAAGTATATAGTTTAATGTATATACGAATAATGATTTGTATGAAAATGAAAGTATTAAAAGAAGAAAAAAGTGCATGCATGCAAATTACAGGAGTTTCCCCCGTATGTACTGGCTGAGAAAACAATGTATCCGTGCACGTTAAATGGAAATAGAAATGGTTGTACCTTTAGTGATACATTTTGACGGTGCTCCTATACTAATTGAAATGAAAAAAGAATAAATATTAATGGACAAATAAAATAGAATAAAAAATAAGTTATGTGAATAATAAGTTATAGCGATCTATAGTTTATAAAAGATTATGCATATGTTAACTGTGTAAGAAAAGTCAAAGAACATACATGTTTTAAATTATATGCTTAACTATTATATATGAAATGGTGATTATCCATTGAGTTTACTATAGAAAATCAAACTATAATATTATACTTTTCATGTAAGTCTTCTGACAAGTATAAATGGCTAAAAGAGGAGAGGAACACGTCTACAGAAGACGGCGATCTAACGAAAGCAGGTAATATGTGTTTATATTCAAATGTATGTTCAAATGTACAAGTAGTGTTAGTGGCTCTTTAGTGCTTGAGGAATGTTAGATTTTACTGTTAAGTGTAATTGTAGAAAGTATATTAATCATCCGACTGACAGTTCCCGCCTTGTTAATTCGAGTCTTCGGGCCGGGTCGTGACATGTTCAAAAGAGATCGAAGAAGAAGAAGAAGAGGAAGTTGAACTATTTGGTGATGTTAAAACCGAGAGACGTGTTCGCTCAGGAAAAAGGAAATGGTCGCTTACGGCACGAACCCCGCTTTCTAGGCTTAATGTTCCATTTTTTCCTAAGGTAGATTCGTTGTTAACTAGATTTCCCCCGATAATTTCATCAAGGTTTATTTAGTTATGGGTTCCTTCTTCCTATGAGGGCAAGCCCCCATAGTTAATTACCCCTCCTATCATGTAGAAGAGAATTCACGATTAAAGATGAATTATTTTTTTAGATATGCAAGTGTTTTAATCTTAGTTGTAGGGGATGAAGGCAAACCAAATCAAGATCTCATAGTTTTATCATCCCGAAAATATCGTAGGTTTCAGTCTACCAACACTAACAATCATTGATCGCAGTATCCAGAGAATCTGATTAGCAGTCATGGATTGCCTCCTCTCAGGGATCCCAAATAAACTGAAGTGGTTAAATGTGAGTTTTTGTGTTATGGTGGTTTGGTTTGGATTTAAGGGTTTAATACTTCCCTTGGAAGTCTCCCAGATAACAAGTCTTACGGCTTCTATGTTAAAAGTGGCCTATATATCTAGCTTTTAGAGTTCAGTGCTTCACTTGGTAATTTCTCAAAATAGCCTAGCTAAAAGCGGGTCTTACTGCTTCTCTTGAAAGTAGCCAATTGTTTGAGTAGCTCTTACGGCTTCTACATTTAGAAGTGGCCTTGATGTTTAACTTAGGGCTAGTTTACTTCACTTGGAAATTTCCTTAGCATGTTGACTCAGTGTGGATCTTATTGCTTAACTTAGAAATAGTTCGATTATACTTAAGAATGGGTCTTACCATTTCTATTAGAAGTAGCCAGACTGTTTGCACCTGGGTGGATCTTGTTGCTTCCCTTGGAAGTGGCCTGAGATTTAGGTTTTCAGGGATATGATATATCTATCCTAGGAAGTGTTCCCTAATACCCTAATTAAAGCAATACTTATGGCCTCTATTAGAGGTTGTCTATCGAACTTAGCTTAGAGTGGATTTATCAACAGACACTTAGTTTTGAACTTTTTTACTGCCTCGACACCAGTACGAGTGTTTTGTTTAAAGCAATAGCGTCTTTACGTTAGCACTTGGCTTCTAATATTGTACACTATAGTTTTGCCTCTAGTAGTAGTGTTTGACTCACAGTACTAGCTCTCCTTGTTTTGTTTCAGTACTAGTTTTAACTATAGTACTAGTTTTGTTTCAGCACCAGTTTCTTTTTTTTAGTACTAGTTTTGTTTACTACCCTGCATTGACTTTTGTTTACTTGTTTGAAGGTGTTAGGGGCTTGCATGGGAGTGGGAGTTTGAGCTAGCCAAGAGCTGAAGTTTGCAGCTACAGTTGGTACTTGGAGAGTTGGGACTTGGGAGTTTAGAGTTTTGTAATTTTCTTCGGTTTTAGCTGGTGTGAGTTGTACTTAGGTTTGTATAGTGTGAACATTGATTTTCTGCCCTTTTATTTTAATAAAAAATGCATAACTTCATCTGAGTGGCGCTCTCACCTCATTGTTTTCTTCTCTTGCATTTTTTTATTTTTTAATATGTTTTAATTTAGTTAATTTAAAGTTTAAATTTTTACTTAAAATTAACTGCTCAACTCATTAATTGAAATTTTAACTTTAACTATATTTTTAAGCTGCTCAATTAATTTAATTTAATTAACTGAAATTTTAATTTCATTTATTATTAAGTATTAAATTTCATTTTTAATATTAATTAGTCAATTAAGTTATTAATTAATTGAAAGGGGTTTTAATTTATTATTAATTGATTAATTTATTATATTTTAAGTTAATTAATTAAATTAGATTTTTAAATTTATTTTACATTGATTAGTTATTTAATTCAATTAATTAAATGAAATTTTAAATTTTGTTTGATTAATTATTTAATTTGATTAATTTAATTTTGTTAAATTGATTATTTAATTAGTATTAATTACATTTTAAGTTTAATTCATAAATTAATTAAATTGCTCAATTAATTAATTATATTTTAAATTTAATGAATCTATTAAATTGGTTATTATTAAATTAATTGAATTAATTATTTTGATTATTAAATTTATCCAATTACTCTCCAATAATTTCAAAGGATATTCGGCAATTTCCTGGCATAATTTCGGCAGCCTCTCAATGTCCCCTCCCCGTGAGGGAAGGGCACTTGCCCTTTCCAGTCCGCTCAGCTGAATAAGATTTGATGGTCGAGGGCTTCAGGACAACGACGGGTCCCAAATCAATCTTCTAGTCCTCCAACGAAATGAATTTTTTATAATTTAGTGTTTTCCCAAAATTTTGGCAGTCTTCCAGAGCCTCCCGCAAGGGGAGGTTGGAGAGGGCATTTGCCCTTTCAAGTCCGCTCGATCGGATTAAAATCGACGATCGAGAGCTGTAGGGAAAGAATCGACCCCGGTATACGTCTTTCGCTCTCCATTTGTGATTGCGGCACTTTGTGATTGCGGCACTTTATTATTATTATTATTATTATTATATTATTATTATTATATTATAAATAACCCTTTTCTTTCTCACTCACAATTTCAAGAAGGCGGGATTGTGTGAGGGAGGAAGTAGGTTGGGCTCGTTCATGAACAAAGAAAACTGTGCAGGCAACTCTCGTGGAAGTAGGCTCGCGGTTTGATTGCGAGCAAGGAGGCTCGTTCACATGATTGTAGGGACGATTTGCGGAATCAGGAGGTGTGGCCGGCGAGCAGTCTGGCTTCGTTCGCATGAAGGAGGGGGATCGGGCTTGGCTTAGGGTTCATCGAGGAGTCAAGCATGTGAGAGGGTTGCTCGCATGTGGAAGACCAGTGGCAGGAGGTTCGTTCGGTCGGATATGTTACGCACGCGCAAACGGGGGAAAGAGCCGGAACGAACAGAGCACATGCTGGGTTGCGTGCATGTCTTGTTCGTGCGAGCCGAACAGTAGCGGTGGTTTGAGTGCAGTTCTGCGATCGTCTTTAAGGCCGAAGATCGAAATAGGGCAGGCGGTGTAGCTCGAGTTTGGACGGGATTGCCAGAAAGCCGACAATCCAATAGCCAAAAACGAACGTAAGTGGGCGTAATTTCTTTCATTTGTTTCTTCATTCTTTTTATAAGACTGAGGGAACAGTTGTTCCAACGATGTAGGGATAAGACAATGTGTGGTACCATTTTGCTTTGCTGACGTGGATCCCCCCCTTTTTTCTTTCTTTTTTTTTTTTCATTTAATTTCAACAAGAGGAAAAAGAGGACTTCATGCGATTTATTCGTTGGAATCAGAGGCGGAGACAAATTTGAATCGATTGTTTGTGCAATCTAGTGCAACAGGAAAGTAGAAAGACAAATCAAATAGTGTGATCTCGTCAATGTCAGAAGACACCACGTGCGGAATCTTCAATTCGGCTTTATTTTTTATTTCAAATCCCTTATTTCACTAGAAAATTGACACCTCCAGGCATTCTCCCTGCGTTGGGGGCATTATGGAGTGTTGGGCATGTCCACCATGCTACGAAAAGCTTGTATAATTGGTGTCAGGTGACACCGCAATCAAGTCTTTTATCCCACCACGCTACGAAAAGCAAGCAATAGATCTTCGGTTACCTATTTGAATACTCGTAAATTTCCCTGTTGTGTTACAAAACAGGCATATAGGTATTTAAATTATCCCCACCTCGTTAAAAAATCGTGTATAGGGCTTATTGAACTTGTCGCAAACGTCGCATATGAGTTTCACCTCCTGTCCTGCTACAAAAGCATATATAGAGGGGTCCACTTCTAGAGCCGCACGCATCGTTGAAGGAATTTGAGTTCTAAGTTTAGCAAGTGTTATACTTTTCCAAGCAAGGCATCGATGAACGACGATGAGAAGATGATTTTGGCGAGGGGCGAAGCACACAATTCTCCCTTTTGTCTTTCTCATTTTATTGATAATAATAAGAGAGGGGGATTGGAGAGGAAGAATGAGGATGTGGTGGCTATTTGGACTTTGGAGAGTTGGTAGGCTAGAGAGAGAAATTATCTCTCTATTTTTAGTGGCTTGCTTAGTGTGTGAAAAGAGAAATATAGCCAACTCCTTTTTATTTTAAAGAGAAAACTAGTAGAGACATAATTGGTTAGAGAGAGAAAGGTAAATGGGAAACGGTGGCTAAGGTCGAGCAAATGACGATGGAGATTCGGGAGCTGCTCGAGTAGGTTGAGGGAGTTGGCCTCGTGGTGGTTGTTGGGTTAACAAAGAAGAGCAGTGGAGGTAACTCCAGGTGGTGTCTCCGTGATAGCAGGCAACTGCAGGTGGCTACAAGGAGGTTTGCCTGGTTAAGCAAATAGGATCAACTGAAGAAAGAGGTCGATGACTATTGTAGGTGGGTTTGCCTAAGCAGTGGCTCTAGGCAAGAAGTAGGATGAGAGGTTAGTTGTGGGAGGAAAAATAGAGAGTGCAAGAGGTGGGCTCGATTGAGTATGGAGATTTGCGACTGGTTGGGTGTTAAACGGCGAGAAGCAGCATGTAAGGGCTGCGGCTGAGGGAGAAGTCGATGTTGCAATAGGTGTGGGCTGGGGCTAAGCACTTGTGGGTAGAGTGGAGTTGAGATGCAGGGTAGTTCAAACAGAGGAGAAGAACTAGGAGCTTCTCGTGTGCATGTGTTTGAGGTCGAGGGCAGCAGGTGATATGCAAGGAGGCAACAGTGTCTTTCTGTGAAGTTTCGGCTTAGACTGGGTGTTCGAATAGGAAAGGGAGAGGGGCGTACAAGGAACGGTAATATTATGTGCATTAATGTATTAGTTTATTTATTATATATTGCATTTTTTTAAGGGGTGGTGTAAAATTTTGGTGCATCTGGAATACATCAAGTTCATTTTTAATGTATTTGGAATTCCTCTAATTCAACCGATTAATATATTAGTTTAATAGGTGGCAAGGACGAGACAGAGAGGTAACAAGCACCGTTTTTTATAGATTGGGCAGAGAATAAGAGATATATGATTATTATTATTATTATTATTATTATTATTATTATTATTATTATTATTATTATATAATCAATATATAACTTTAATTGAAATAACGTAAAAGAAATTATAACTCAACCCTTAAGCAAATTCCTACTTCTCGTGTATCTCATTTTAGTGTCATCATCTCATACACAGACAAATTTTGTATTTCAACTCATACAATAACCAATACAATATGGGTGTTAATTTTAGGTAATTTCGAAGTTCCTGATGGACGGCAAAGTCTATTTTATGATCAAACGTTGTTAGAGGGACTTCGCGCAACATAACGCTCGTAGTTTGTCGCCTTGGACCACCGTCGTTCGAATTGATCACGAGATGCCCTCCCTTGGGACAAATTCGATGTTTCAAGCACAATAGTATTGTCTGTTTCGTGGTTTGATGACGTTCAGATGAATTTGCACAGCTTCGCAACCGTCAATTTCGCGGTCGTTCAATCGAGTTATGCAAGTGTGGTTCTTCTTTGATAAATTCGACGTCGAGATGTTTCGAGCTTGCTACACGCGACACCGCGTCGAACGATCTGTTTTCCCGTCGCACTCACTTACATTGATTTTGGCACTGATACGGAGATCAACAATCATCCACATCCATTGGACAATGTTGGTGACTAACGGGAATGTCAACATAAAGCCTAAATTTCTCTCAAAAACATACAAGTGGTTTACTGCTCTACATAACAAGTGATATATGCAAATGATAGTTACTCCATAGAAGGGGCAATCTATAAATGGAAAGGGGGTATAGAATGTACCAAAAAGTATATAAATGAATAAGAGGAAGCATAAAGTAAATCTTAAAAACAGGAGATCAAATAAAACATCATGAAAAAAGAGGGAGGGTTAGGAGAAGATCTAAGGTTTATTTTCATTATTTGCTAAAATCTCAAGCGCACTTTAAAATATAATGAACTTAAATAAAATATTCCAAATATACATAGGTTAAAAAAGGACCATCTTGCGCACCAACTTGAAGAACAAAATCTTAGTGTGCGTATAAGAGTGGTGATTTTGGACATAGCTGGATTTCAATTTCAGATAAAAATAGTTCAAGAAAACTAAAAGATTTAATCTTGCTTGTCCCTGCTATGAACTAGAGATCACAAGTGCAAATAGGTAAATAGCCTCTTCACTATGCAGGAACAATTGCCTCTCTCATAATTTTAAGGCATATGCTAAGAAAAGTTAAAATTTGGAATTATATGCATTTAAACTGAGACTTATGCAGATTTGGCTCCTAGAACTTTGCCTTAATGCCTGTAAAAGAACAATAAGCAATAGTATTGAATGGGATATTGACATTGTGCATGGGAATCTAACATAATAGAAGGCAAGAATATGTCACAAGAAAAGATGCACAAAGTTCCTCAATACAAGCCTTTCACTTACTTCATAGTAGCGACGGAAGTATGTTGCATTCCCCAAAATACCAGGATTTGTGAAATTGACCATAGCAAAAAATTCTTCTAGATCATTCTGCAAAATGGAACTTTTGATAAATTGTTATTCTAAGTGAAAAGAAACTAGAAAGAGGCCTACCTGCATAGGTGTCCCTGACAATAAGATTCTCCGAGTACAAGGTAGAGCAGCCAAAGCCTGGCAGAGAATCATAATTAGCATATCTAATATAAATTTATTATGTATAACTGTTCTCTCAAGAAATATGATTTGATATAAACCCCACCTTCTAGGCTTAGGATTTTATTTTTTTTACAAGGTAGATTAATTTCTAAATAATCAGATTTTTCTCGATGTTTATACAAAGGTTTATTTAGTTCTAGGATCTCAACTTCCTATGAGCGCAATCCCTCATAGTTAATTACATCTCCCACTCGTGCGATAGCATTTTCACTTAAAGATGGGTTACTTCGATATAATTTTGAATTTAAGCTTTAGCAATCTAAGATTCATTTCGAATAATGAGAGATGTTTATGGCGGATTGAGATAGACCCAATCAAGATCTCATTGTTCCGTCATCCTAGGAATACCAAAGATCTTAGTCTATCAACGCTAGCGAACCATTGGTCGTAGTATCCAGAGAATCTGATTAACAACCATAGGTTGCCTCCTCTCAAGGATCGCGAGTAGACCTAGGTGAGTGAGTGTAGATTTTGGTTTATTATGATTTGAATTTGGGGATTATATCTGTTAGAATACATGAATATTTTGTTTTAGAAACAGGCTTATCAATCCATTTAGGAATTACATGTCTATTTATTTGAGGGTGGGGCTTATTGCTCCCATTAGGAGTTGCCCGTTGATTTAGTTTAAGGAATTATTGCTGCATTTAGGAGTTGTCGGTTGATCCAGTTTGATGGCTTATTGTTCCATTTAGGAGTTGTTTGTATTTTAATTAGGATGGGGCATACATGTAAAACCCGAAAATTTGACGATCGTATGCCTCGCACGCATCTCGATGCATCGCGACGAAATTTAAGTAAAAATTTAAATTTAACGGAATGTAACGAAAATAATTTTATAAAATTTTACGTAAAATTCTGAACAAATCGATGTATAGAACTTATAGTTAATTTTGGTTATTTTGGGAGATATAAAATATAGAAATCTCTAAATGCCTATATTACCCCTCATATGTATTAAAGCCGAAAATATTTAAGTGAGGGCATTTAGGTCTTTTGGCCATTTAATGGAATTAAATAGGGAAAACAGAAACCCCACCTCCCCATATTCGCAAGTTTCGGCCAAACCGAAGTAAGGGAGGCGGAGGCGGACGCGTGAGGGGCGACGGGGTGGTTTCGGCGGCGGCTCCGACAACGTTTTTCCGGCAAAAATTTGGGGAAATCAAAGAGGAGATCAAGGGAAGAAGAAGGTATGTCTTAGAATTTCATTCCCTCCTCTCTTTCTCAAGTTATTTGGAAAGGAAAAATCTATGGTTTGACGAAAACTTAAGATTTCTTTACGAAATCAATAGGGTAGGTTTATAACGACATTTTTACGGTGGAAAATGAATTTTACTAAATTCTAATGAGTTTTGAAAAATTAGGGTTTTTCCTAAAAATCAAATTTTCTTAAAGTGCTTTCACAAAAATGATTTCTAAGGGTCTTAGGAAGGTTTCTAATGCAAAAATTTGGAGTTTTGTAAGAAATTTCATTTTTTTATAATTTTTCTATTTAAATAAATCCGAAAATAAGCAAAGTAATTATTAATATATGTTTAGGAATAAGTTTGGAACCAATTTGAGGAAATTGAAGATTTAGGGTTTTCAAAAATATTGAATTTTAATAAATCCGAAAATGTTAATTAAATTTTAAATAATTCTAATTAACTATTGAGAATGTCTACCCAATTTAGAAAAGTAAAGTTCATTTTGGATTTATGTGTCATGTTAGGTGTGAATCGCTAAAGGGGCGTCAAGTGACTGAGCGACGTTGTAGAAGTTCACTTGGAAATTAAGGTAGGTATTCATATCTATCATAAGAATTTCATGTATTGCTTTGCTTTCGTTTTATTCAACTTCAAATGCAAATGTTTAAAGTTTTAAAGTTTATATGGTTTGAATTTAGTTTTGCAAATATTATGTTAGAAGAAATTATTTCCTTTCAAAAGATTCTTTCAAGATGTTAGTAAATTTTCATGTTATGTTTTAATTCGGAATTTTCATGTTTTAAGCCAATGAAATGATTTATGATGGTTTCATTATGCATATGATTGACTGAACATAAATTATAAATTATGATTTAAGATTGTGCATGTTGATGCGGAGTGCCCAAATGGTAAAGGGGCTTGAAAGAGCCAAATGGTAAAGGGACTCGAAAGAGTCAATGGTAAAGGAATGGCCAAATGATATGAAAATGTGTACCTGATCAGTACAAAATTTATGGGCACCTCCGAGACGGGTGATAAACATTCATTATGCATAATATCATTTATATATAATGTTTGAGGAAAAGTTAAATGAAAGTTTATGATTGAGGAAATGATATGAAAGAGTTTCTATGAAAAGTTTCTTATGTAAATATTATGAATCGATACAAGATTTATCGTTGTTTAAACTTTTCATTATAAAAAGATGTTTTATTTTGGTTTTATGCAAATTGTTATGAATAGTATGAATTACCTGCTGAGCGTGCAAGCTCACCCCTATTTGTGAGAATCTTTTCAGGAGAACCATCTAGGAAGTGATGGCAACGAGACGACAGTACACCTACAGTCGTAGGGGCCTCAGGAAGAAAGGTTCTTATATGGTTATTTATGTTGAGTCTGTTTTGAGTATAAGGTTTAAGAGGTGAACTTAGTAGTTATTGTTGTGAACTCAGATGTTATTTATGTTTAAGTTTAAGTGTATGTTTATGTTTTCTTGTTTTAGTTATTGTTGAAGAAGTTTGAACAATTTTTATGATTGGAAGTTTTTAGTGGCTCTTTCATATTCATATGTTGGATGAAATTTATACGTGAAGTGTAAGTGTATGTTCTGAAAGTTTAATGTTTTGATGTTCCTCCGTACGACCTTCTGTTCCCGCCCCGTTAATTCGGCCTAGCCGGGCCGGGTCGTGACAATACATCTATTGGAATGCCCAAAGTTGATTGACTTGCTTTCCACAGTCGCTTCAATTTCCAATAATAATATTTAACTAAAACAAAATTTTAATTCATCGTTATTTTTTTAGGACAAGACTTGTGACCTTCTATTGTGGGCTAGGCAACAAGCTCAACAGCATTTCATAAGAACCCTTCTATCAATGAGTTAACGAGTTCAAATTCAGATTCTTGACTTGTTAACTTGCTAGGTGGAGTCAAAATTATAAATGTTTAATTTGGAGTCATGTAATTGGCGTACTTTATGACCTCTTTGTATACTATTACAACATAAATTTTATGTGTAATTTTAAACTTAGAAATTTTAGATAGCACTCACATTCTTTTTGCACGGGCTAGAGTCACACCTCTTCCGTTTGAACGGAATGGGCAATTATTAGTGAAACGAGCAGGAGTTATGAAACGTCGGCTCGTGAATATTATTTCAAAACAATATTATTGTTTCGCCAACAACAATATAAATTAGCATTATTACAGACAGTAGGTCTCATTGTGTAAGGAATTTTTAAGCATAATTTCAAGCAAAAAAAATCTAATGTTTTCAGGCATATTCAAAAAAATATTAGGCAGTCAACAGTAATGGTTAAGCACATACCCGATTTGTTAATGTCTGGTCATTCTTTAAACGGTGAGCCTCATCACATATTAGAAGATCACAGCTTCCATTCTTCTCAAATTTTGATGAATGCATTCTAAACGTCTCATAGGATATGATGAGTACCTGAAAAAGAGAATGTATCATCATTTAAATCAAAAACACCAACATATTAAAATCTAAAAGCTGCTATGTTGCCTTCAAAAGAGTAAAAGCCAAATTCTAATAAAATACAAGGAATAATCTACCAAAAAAACTAACTTGCATAGTGCTGCTAGGCCTTAAGAAACTGTCGATTCCAGATAGGACATCTGCCCTTGAGGTTTCACAAAGAGAAATTAACTGGATTTTTCTTCCAATCCACTTGTCAATCTCAGATTCCCAGTTACTGACAAGACTTGTGGGAGTGACAATAAGAGCTTTCTTAACCATGGGCTTTCCATCAAAGCCCTGACCAAGAAGGGTATAAAGCAATGCAATAGATTGGAGAGTCTTTCCCAGCCTGCAAAACGTTGATGCATAAATTTAAGAAGATATAGAAGTGCTTAATCATCGAAGGAACAAAGTTGACAATTGTAGGCAAAAGAAAAAAAAAACGATATTTTGATGGCAGAGAGTTTAAAAGTTCCTTTTACCCCATGTCATCAGCAAGAATGCATCCCGAAATACCTTCAGCGCTATATAGCCCAGAAACACAGTCAAACATAAACTGAACTCCTTCTCTGCATCAACAGTACCGGCATTTAATTAAATTAAAATTGCACTCATAGAAAAGAGCTCATCTTTACATTGTCACAAGAAATATACTGGGTTAGTTTATATTTTTTAAATGCTTCAATAATAAAAAAATTGTATGCATACATCAATGCTATGGACTATAGGTGTAGGCTAAGCTTCAGTCTGTGCATGCATGCAACTTTTAAGTCATCTCTCGCAAGTAGTTAGGGCATTTATGATTAAAAGATGGGAGAAAACGTTTGTATATGCATGCTACTTATAACCAATTAGGGTTTATAAGCCAGGACGTGGGTAGGAGAAAAAATGAAAGCTTCTTCCCTTCCTCTTGTGGAAGGGAACTTCCACTTGAGAGGGAAGTGTCGCATGATTTACCTTTAGAACGGCAATGACAACAAATTTTGCACAAAAGAAATATTCTCTAGAGATTACTATCGCCTTCTAATCAGGCTTCCTTTTCTTTTAACTCCGGTTAATTTTTCATTTCATAATAGATTGCACTACAAGGACCACCTTTTTTTATTTATACTACTAGGTTTTAAGCAATCTTAGAGCAAAGAATCATACTGAAAACTGAAAAAAATGGAGAGTTTGCTAAGTTTTGTTTATTCGGACGTGTTTACTTGACTCATAAAATCATATGAACATATCAAATAAGAATTATGAAAAAATAGGGACTGAAAAATATGGATAGAAATAACTACATGATAATTACAATAGGAAAGATTAAAGTTCCAAAATTAAAACCAGCAAAGGGGGCCGTGCATTGTGAACAGCGGGCGGTGAGATGGGAAGTCCCTTGAATTGGTGAGGAGGCGGTGGTCCCAGTGAATGGGCAATGCAGCTGGCGTGCATGACTTGGGGGTTCATGGCTGCAGTTGATGGTCGGTGTAAAGGGAAGAACAGTGGAAGAAAGCAACAGCTGGAGGCATTACAGTGAAGAGTTCAGTGGCAGCTGGCGAGTGGAGAATGCAATTTCAGGGATCTCTGCATGTGCGTTTCTTCGCAAGCAATTGATGCATTGAAAATGAATTAACAATTTTTTAAAATGTTATTTATGGATGATGGTTCTGTACATCTTTAAATTTTAGATAACTTCTACAAGTAATAAATTCACATATTTGCATAATAGAATTACGGTAGAGAATCCATCTATCTGGTAAACTATAAATCTTTCATTAATAGATTGTAACAATAAAAGTAACTATATTTCCGTTCACCAATAAGTGATATATGTTATATTCTGACCCGAGTGGCTCCCAGTCGCGATTTTCTCCCTCCAATAGGGCAAATCACGCAATTTCTCCGCCGTTTTGAAATTCTCCCGCTCCTGCCGACCTCCATCTCTCCAATTTAACCCAATAGATAATTTAGGGCATCACTTTTTACTTCTTTTCTCCCTCTCGCAGCCACCGAAAACTCTCCTTCCTCTTCCTTCTTCGTTTTTACATTGCATTGAAGATGAAGTTTTATCTAAGTTTAATGTTCTACTTAACCAAACCCTAAGTTATATTTTTTTATCATATTTTCATAATTAATTTTGGTGTTTAAGGCGTGGCTAAGTTTGATGTGGTTATTCTTCTTTCAGCATCGTTGAACGTGCTTAATATTATTCCAGTTTTGCTATTTGTAGGATTGTCGCTCGGTGGAGTCGAGCGAACTGCCTTTAAGGTCGGAGTAGTAATTGTTATTTATTTTTGTTGTAAACGTACATTTCTTTGTTAGGAGCGTAATCCATGATATTTGTATTTGATCTCTTTTATAATTATCTTGGTTTCCAGCCCTATGTTGAATTCCTTATCATAATCATACATGTAGTAACATTCGCTATCATTCATAATGAATCAGCTTGGGTCAAGCATAACTATACCTTAATTTATTGCGCATGGGTTCTTATTCATGCAAGCTAGATTTATACGTTGAAAAGTGTAATTTATGCAATTTAGTTTGTTTAAATGAAATATACCTCATTCATGCAAATCATAGTAATTATACAAATCATGCTTGACATGTTGATTTATGTGATGTTTGTTGGTTATTCATAAAAGCATTTATTTTGTATGATTATATGCATATCGGTAGAACCCTATTGGTTTTTGGCTAGCCGGGGTCAACGGCCCCCAGAGCGATGACTCTATAGGAAATCACTGGATTTCCTTGGTTGGTGTTTACCTTCTCGGTATGGGTAATGATGAACCGACAATAAATATATATGTTTAAATATAAGAAAATATAAACAAATGTGAATTGAAAATAATAAATGACTATAGGTCATTTTGGGTTATGATGATACCTAGTGTTATTGCATTTTCAAGCATTAAAATAAACTGCATTGATAGTAGTTTGACACATACATTAATGATAATAGCACATTGGATTGTTGTTGTGGGAAACATGGTATGTGACGTTACTTCTTTGGTTTGGTGACTTTAGATTGTTCTTTCCACCCATTAATTGTTCATACTGCATGCTCCATTCCTTTTTCGTTTATGCTTTGATAGATAGTAGTTGCTTGCTGAGTTTGATTTATCAAACTCACCCATTAGCTTTTTCAGTAGGTCCTATAGGCGTTATTGGTGGACCAACACCTCAGGAGCAGGGTTACCAGCAGTAGACTGTTTTTGGTATTTAGTATTTTGTAATAGTTTATTATGTTTATGTTTTCTGAGGATTGGGAAGTTTCTTTCATGTCTTTTTGTTATATTTATATTCTAGTTAGCTTGTATCAGAACTTTGTTATTTGGATGTATTGGTTATATGAACTTCTACAAATGAATTAACTTTTAATTCACTTCCGTTGTTCACTCTGATGTATATATATACCCTGTTGTATCTCTTGTATATGCATGTTTCTCCTTGTGAATACAAAACAAATTTTTCCATCCCTTCATCGCATCACATGTTGCCGGGGTGTACCGCCTTCCGGACCTAGCGTGTGACAATATAACTCATGTGGATCCAAAAAGATGACTAATCGAACCCCTTCTAAAAAAAATCAATATTTTCTGTAGAAATCATATCAGAACATAGTATTCCTAATTTAGAAAGCATATTCACAGTGATGTAAGTGATTCACATAGAAATATAGAATCTCAATTAATTATTAACAAATGATATTTTGTAATATTCACTGATGATGGCACTCTTTTTGACACTATAGTCTTCTTTAAAAGTAAAGATAAAGTTCTCAATAGATTTAGAGTATATATGGTTGAAATTTAGAATCAACTAGAAAATAAAATTAATAATTGTATTTTGTGAACATGCCTCTTTTGCAATGAATAAATATTGTGAAGAGAATGCCATCATTCATAAAGAGACGGCCCCTTATTCACTTTAGTTCAATGATTTTCCAAAACACAAAAATAAAACTCTATGAACATGAAAGATGCTATGCTTATCAGCTCTAGTCTTTCAGAAAACTTTGGGAGAACATTCTTTTTTTTTATTTTTGCATGTTTTATTTTGAATCATATCCCTTTTAAATATTTAAATAAGACTATTAACAAATTTTTAAAAGATAAATCCCCGATGTTAAAATTTCTTATTAGTATATGAGGATGCTTGCTAAGGTATATATTCAGAGAACCAAGAGAAAAAAGATAGGTCCCAAAGCAATTAATGTTATCTTTATTGGCTATGCTCAAGATATCAATGCCTAACGACTTTTAATGATAATCATATTAACTTCTAGTCCAGAGACATCTCAAACAATATTATTATTGAAGCCAAAAAGCAACATCCTTTGAAAGCACCTTTCCCTTCAAAAACAAAAAAAGTTCCTAACATCCGTAAAGATAATCCTTCGACTTCTTCCCCTTCTATCATGATTTAAATTGTTGATGGGTCTCATCAAGAACCATTAAGGGCATAAGAAATAGGTTAGGAACGAATTTATATTTCTTTTTGGTAGAGGGCACTCCTACCACATATACAAACGCAGCAAGTTTTATAGAAGCCCGCATACTGTGTTATGTGAGGCAGTAAATAGTGACATTAGATCCAAAGGATTGCAAGCTAGTCGAGGGCAGCAATCTGTGCAGTGTTGACACCACTTCTGTGAGATTGTTGATTTTTTTAAAAAAATTTAATGCTTAAATTTAAATAAATGAATTCATACATGAACATATAGTTGAAGTTTAAGGCTAAGCGTCAGCCTATTTATTCTCCACATAGTTCATGCACTTATGATTTCATTAAAAAAGAAGACAAGGAATGTTGTATCCGTTTCTATGCATGGTACTTTTAAAGCAATTATTGCTTATAAACTAAGAGATTGGTGAGAAAAAAAAAACACAAGCTTTTTCTCTTTTTCTTTCAGCTCCAAGATGTGCTTGTTTAATATTTCCTATGTCGTTGTCGTTGTTGTTTTTTCCCCCTATATTCTTTGGTTAGGATTGTGTTTTAAATAAATTTTATGCCTTATCATGTTAAGGTATGAGTGTATGCTCTTGGCTCGATGTCGTGCATCCCATGTAAGTACTTCACGAGTATCTAGTAAGTTCTCATTATAATACTCGCCTTGAACAACCCCTCCTCCCAGGAGAAGTGCTCGCCACAAGGAAAGGAAGCCGGCCAACAAGTTGATCAACATCATTCCACAAAGCCACGAGCATTCCCCCAAATAGGCAGTGACGTGAAAACTCACCCAAGCAAGACAAACCAAGGATTCATTGCCTACAACAAGTCTCCTAAGAGGACTAACCCAAACTTATCTGAGTCTCAGACACTACTCATATCAACACGAACTATTCATCTTCAATCATCCCCCACGGTTATTGCTACTCGACCGTTGTCGACATCTCTGATCCAGCTACAGGAAGCACACACACCTCAAAAACTATAACTATGACCTCTCATGCATAGACAATCCTCGGTCCATGACCACTTCCTCCCAAATTGACTCGCTTTTTCACTTACAGGGGTCTAAATTCTGCCTCAATAGACTGTCCATCACATCCAAAGGGTTCAACTTCACATACTCGCTTTGCATATAGGGCCTCGAGGACTCACCCTACATAAAGGGGGCATTCTCTATTCTCAAGGCAGAGATAATTGTCACCGCAGGTCATTTAACTCTGGTAATTTTTTTTTCATTTCATAATAGATTGCACTACAAGCATTTCACTTTTTTTATTTAATAAACTTTGTTCTACTACCAAGTACTCAAACAAAATCAAGTACCACATAAAGATATTATGCCATGATGCATATTTTTCAAGATGCGGAATTTTTCCTGTCTAATATCTAAGTCTCGACAGAGAATTATAGAATCAACTATCACGTTAATTACAGTTCTAAGTAATATATGCGCTTCAAAGTGTGCCTCAAAATTGTCTAGCTAGTTTTAACAGAAAAGCAAAGTACAAAAGACTATATCTAAAATAATAATAACTTCAAAAGCAAATATCAATAAGATAATAATAATAATTCCAATGGAAAATATCAATACCTCTGATGAGGTCTAAGATAGCAAACAAGTGATGGATCAACCGTGATCTGAGCAGGTTCTCCCGAACCTTCATTTTCCCATAAAATCAGAGGCTCAACGCCAGCTGGAAGAGGAACATCCATTTCTTTCGTCTCATTCTCAATAACGGGTGGAGAAGTTAAGAGATTGTGAATAGCAACCAGTGGTGGCCTTAATGAACCCCAAGGGACAAACCTTTTCCGTGCAAAAAGCCGTCGCGCAAGTTTGTTCTGATCTTCATAACCATCAGTGCACGGAGGTTTGAATGGCTTTCGAGCTACCACGGCTCCATCAGCTACCGAGAGAACTCGAGGAATAAGCGATTGCCTTCTAACAACGAGATTTCCCCTAAAATGAGAAGAGTGTGTCATGGTATGCGCTACATCTAAACAGTACAAATGCGAATAAGACGATACTGCTCGTCACTTTCTGGAAACCCTAAAACCCATATTCGATAAACCCATGAATGCAATGAAGATCGAGGAAGGAGGCGTATCAGACCATACCGAATGAGAGCAGAAACGTTACAGGACTTTCTTTCAGCATCAGGCGTATCAGACGCATGGCCTTCACCGTCATCCTCTCCGTCGATTAGCCTTTTTTCTTCCCCCTCGACTTCATTGTTGTCGTCGTCTTCATAGTCGTCTGCGTAGTCGGAGCTACAGCAGGGCTCTTCACCGCCGGATTCCTCATCTCCCGAAGCCATTTTTGGTTTCTCGTAGATCTGAGTTTCTACTTCGGCAATTAATCGGAGTTCGCTGCAGTGGTTTTCTTTTGGAGCTTGCAAAATTTGGCGGCAGGGCGGGTAAGATCGATTTTTTTTTTTTTTTTATTATTATTATTCTTTAAAGGGAGGGCGCCGGACTAACACATAAATGAGTAAAATAAGGCATAGGCTTCGTTTGGCCTTTGTGCTGCTTTTTTTTAACCATTTTTTAGAATAAAAATTTTAAATTTAAGAAATTTTTATACCAAAAAAAATTATTTTAAAAAGTAAGAAAAAAATCGTAAAAAATGAAACCATAGTTAAAACATTCAACTAACAGATCAAAAACAGTCTCATTATTGACTTAGACTTCGTTTGAGTCGATTTTTTTATTGCTTCTTAAAACAGTTTTTTAGCATAAAAATTAAAAAATTTGTACTAAAAAGTTATTTTAAGCAACAGTAAAAAAGTTGTCCCAATCAAAACTTTAAACTTTATTTAGGTTTACTTTCTAAGTGAGATCTAAAGAAGCTTTCTAATATCAAAAATTATAGTTCAAGAATTTTTTTAACTAGAACTTTATTTTAGAAAGCATTAAAAAGTCGTCTCAAATGAAGTCTTAGATCAACAATGTCCACTTTATGCAAAAAAATACCACTTGTATCCCCCTTCAACTAAAAGACCCAGCCTCTTCAGCTCGGACTATTTTTAAGTCCCTCTTTAATTGTTGATCAGAATAATATTCCATCAATATTTAAAATATATCTTATAAAAATTTGATTCATAATAAAATATTATTCAAATTATAATTGAATATTAATTCTTTATATTTAAAGAAAACTTTTAATATTAAGAATATTGCAAAAGATGTGCTTGGAGTTTCAAAGGAAAAAGCTCATAATAGTAAAAATAGTTGGTGGTGGAATCCAAATGTGTAAGAAAAAGATTAAAAATAAGAAGATTTGTCATAAAAATTGATTTAATTGTAAAAATTCTGATAATTGAAAAATATATAAATAGGCTGGTAAGGAATCTAAGAAAGCAATATGCATTGCAAAGAGTTTAGCTTTTAGTGATTTATATAATAGATTAGAAACTAAGGAGGAAGAAAGATATATGTATAAGTTAGCCAAACAAAGAGATAGGAGTAGTAGGGATTTAGTTCAAGTGAAGTGTATTAAAGATGAAGATCAAAAAGTACTTTTTTTAGAAGTTGATATTCAATAAAGGTGGATGAGATATTTTGCTAAACTTTTTAAGGAATAATGTGAAAATAAAATTGACTGTGGTGACCTTAGCACCCTAAATGAAAATAAAGATTTCTATTTTTATCAGCGTATTAGTAAAATCGAAGTTAGAGAGGCTTTAAAGAAAATGAAGGGTGGAAAAGCTGTTGGACCTGATGATATTACAATAGAGGTGTAGAAATGCTTAGGAGATGAAGGAATTTCTTGGCTTACTAAACTTTTTAATACTATTTTGAAGACAAAAAGATGTCAGATGAGTGGAGAATGAGTGTGTTAATCCCTATTTTTAAGAATAAAGGTGATGCACAAGATTATGTGAATTATAGAGGAATTAAGTTGATGTGTCATACTTTAAAACTATGGGAACAAGTTATGGAGCATAGGTTGCGGCGTGATACTAATGTTTCTCAAAATCATTTTGGATTCATGCCAGGTAGGTCTACTATGGAAGCCATACATTTATTAAGAGATTTGATGGAGAAATATAGAGAGAATAAGGAGGATTTACATATGATATTTATTGATTTAGAAAAAGCATATGATAAAGTTCCAAAAGAAGTGCTATGGAGAGTTCTTGAAAAGAAAGGAGTTAATGACGCTTATATTCAAATCATTAAAGATATGTATGTATGAGCTATTACTTGTGTTCAAACACAAGGTAGTTTGATCAAGTATTTCCCTATTTCGGTTGGATTACATCAAGGATCAGCCTTAAGCCCATATCTTTTTGCTTTAGTCATGGATGTTCTCACTAGACATTTGCAAGAGGATGTACCTTGGTGTATGCTTTTTGCTGATGATATTCTTCTTGTTAATAAGACTAGAGAGGGAGTTGAAGGTAATCTAGAATTGTGGAGGTCAACCTTAGAGTCTAAAGGTTTTCGCTTGAGTAGATCTAAAACGGAATATATTGAGTGTAATTTTAGTAATAATAGACCTAGCGAGGGGATTGTGACTTTCGGCGATCAAGTCATTAATAAGAGTACATGTTTTAGATATCTTGGATCTATTGTTCAGAGTGATGGTGAAATAGATAGGGATATTATCAGCAGAATCTAAGTTGGATGGTTGAAGTGGAGGAATGCATCGGGCTTATTGTGTGATAGAAAAGTACCCCTCAAACTTAAGGAAAAATACTATAAGATGGTGGTGAGACCTGCAATGCTTTATGGTGTTGAATGTTGGCCATTAAAAGAGAAGCATAATTCTAAGTTAAGTGTTGCAGAGATGAGGATGCTAAGGTGGATGAGTGGCTTTACCTTTAGAGATAGGATACGAAATAAGCATATTCGTGAAAAGGTTGGAGTAGCTCCAGTGGAAGATAAGATTAGAGAGAGTCACCTTATATGGTTTGGTCACATAAAACGGCGGCCTCCGGATGACCCAATTAAGAAAGTAGAGGCCTTAGATTTGACTTATGTTAAGAAAGATAGAGATAGACCTAAAAAGACTTGGTTAGAAAATATTAGAAATGATCTTTCTTTATTAGATTTAAATGAGAATTTGACTTTTAACAGTACACAATTGAGAAAAAAGGATTTATGTAGCCGACCCCACGTAGTGGAATAAAAGCTTGATGTTGTTGTTGTTGTTGTATTTAAAGAAAATTTTTAATTATAATGGAACATAATTTGAATATATGGAGTATAATTTTAGTAGTAATAGATCTAGTGAGGGGATTGTGACTTTGGGAGATCAAGTCATTAATAAGAGTACACATTTTAGATATCTTGGATCTATTATTTAGAGTGATGGGGAAACAGATGGGGATATTATCAGTAGAATTTAAGTTGGATGGTTGAAGTGGAGGAATGCATCGGACTTGTTGTGTGATAGAAAAGTCCCCCTCAAACTTAAGGGAAAATTTTATAAGATGTTGGTGAGACCTGCATGCTTTATGGTGTCGAATGTTGGCCATTAAAAGAGAAGCATAATACTAAGTTAAGTGTTGCAGAGATGAGGATGCTCAAGTGGATGAGTGGCTTTACCTTTAGAGATATGATACGAAATTAGCATATACATGAAAAGGTTGGAGTAGCTCCAGTGGAAGATAAGATTAGAGAGTCGCCTTAGATGGTTTGGTCACATAAAATAGTGGCCTTCCGATGACCCGGTTGGGAAAGTAGAGATATTAGATTTGACTTATATTAAGAAAGGTAGATGTAGACTTAAAAAGATTTTGTTAGAAAATATTAGAAATGATCTTTCTTTATTAGATTTAAACGAGAATTTGACTTTTAATAGGACAAAATGAAAAAAAAAGGATTCATATAACCGACCCCACGTAGTGGGACAAAGGCTTGATGTTGTTGTTGTTGTATAATTTGAATAAGATTTAATTAAAAAATGTTATCATAATTTATAAAATAATTAAGTTGTAGATTTGGATAAAAATTGTTCAACATTTGAATAAAGTTTGAATTTATTGAACAACAAATCATATTATAGTAAAGTGCAATAATAACAAATAACATAATAAATTATAACACAAACACTACATATGATAATATTTTAATAAGAAGTCTTATATTAAATTAAAGTAGCCACAATATTTTATAATAATATGTTAAATACAATCACAACAATTTTATTCTTATAAAGTATTTAAATATAATCACATCTATGTCATCATAAAAAACCCCAATCTTACCACTTCTATATCACCATAAAATATGATATTGAAGATCATCATGAGTGAAATCATTTTCATTAAGCAATAGAAAATCCATTTAAATCAACAACACATCCACCAAAAATATTGTTATCTCTCTTAACATCTGCATATTCAAATGTTATGTGCTCGTCTCTCATAGTCAATGGAATGATATCATTTGCATCGAACGGCTCAAAATACTGATAACTTCTCTATCACACCCACATTTCTATATCTCGAGCATACATTTGCATGCTTAGTTAGACAACCCAATGCAATAAAGAAATGGAGTGCAAAATAATAAATTTGAACTTTGCTTAAATTTTCATCAAGCGCCTAATTGAAACTTAATCAACATTGCTATAAATTTTTAGAACAATACTCCAACATTTTTCAAAAAAATTTGACCAGGATTGAACCATCTTCAAATCATGACCGAAGCTTTTTTTTTTCTATCGTTTGACTTTGATTCTGAAATGTAAACTAGCTTCAAATAAGCTTCGGAGAATGTTTGATCATGCGTTGAAAATATTATAATCAAGGTTAGGATAAGTTTTGAGTAGTATTCAAAAATTAGTAATCTTATTTCTAATATCCTTCTAAGTTTAAGGTCAGGGGTATAAATGTATAAAATCACCAATAATGTGTCATACCGTAGGGTCTAATGAAAGAATTTCACCTAAAACTAATTATCTCATTTTTTTAATATTTACAACATATCAGAGCCAAATAAATATCCAAAATATTAACATCAGAAACATTTATTTATTTATTTATTCAGTTCATCAGCAAAATCATAAAGATTTTAATTTTAATGAAGTAGAGCACTCTCTATCACAGGTTTACTCAATTCATCATGAAATCATGAAGAAGCTGGAGTCCTGTGAAATCCACTTGAGATAGTGCATAATGATCGCACTTCTTCATTGGCCGTCAACTAGATGAAGGTGGTCTGCAGCGACGTGAGATGCAACATGAACATTCTTGATGATAGACTTAGGGAGAAGACAGTTCTGATGAAGGAGAGCGACTACTGATGGTGGCCGGTGTCACGGCCCAAGATCTAATGTAGGAATTTAAATATATTTTCCTATGCAATTATTAATTCTCAACTAAATTTATTATAACATAACCGGCTAATCATTCAAATTAATATAAAACATACATTCAAAAAGTATATACAAAATATTTTTCCTAAATACTTAAATAACAATAGTTCATATTACAATGATCACATCAAAAGACTTGAGAATTATCGAAATTACAAAATCATATGTACCTTATAATATCAGATTCCTTGCTTACTATCAAACTCGATATACTTAGCAGGGCTCTTATCTTTGCCTGAAATGTTTTAAACAGCAAAGTGAGTATACATTCAATCGGTCAACATTTTCCCCATAACAAAGTTCAATTAACGGTTCAAAATGAAAAATAACAAAATATGAAATTTATCGCTTGCTTCGCATTTTGGCACACCAAATCACATATGACAATAGATGTAGAAATGCGTATGTATGAATGCCCACTTATAACTCCAAATTTCACCTCTCACCTGCATGAAGTAGGGCTGAGCAAAGCCATAACAGAGCAGAGTATATTCTAATATAAAGTCATCTCAGTGCCAAGGCAAAGCAAAGTAATCCAACACAAATATATATTTGCATTGAGTCCAACAAAAAAAAATTAGAGTGTACTTCTTTGTTCCAGAATATCATAAAATGTACGATAATGCAAATGCAATATATAATTGAGAAATTCAAAGCATGTATATAATAAATACCATATTTTATCAAAAAACCTAAATTTTAAGTACTATTAGAAAATTTTTAGAATTTTACCAAATTCACATAGAATGTGTAAAATTATAAATTAACACATTTTACTAATAGGACTAAGGTTCAAAAGCGACTCAATTAGCCAGAACTTTCATATGGTGTTCGCTTTCCTAGCATTGTTGTGCCTCCAGAGAATCTTCCAAATTCTCTAAGAATATGCTCAATTAAGACTGACGCTACAACGCTCACTCAATCATATTTTTTCTCCATTCTCCCAAGAGCTTAATGCCACGACGCTGCCATCACTGGCACTACGGCACCCTAAAGAAATTTTCAGACTTTGGATTTTCATTTCTTCAACCCAAACCTTAGTTTTCTATGACCCAAGTGAGCATTCTAAGATTCATAAATGCTAATCAAATTAACATTAAAAAATATTAACAGATATTTACCATAAAAAATCTATTCACATTGATCTTGATCCAACTATAGGCACAATTGTTTTGGGGACCCACTCAATGTCATAATCACATCTTCATAGGATCCATTTAGTTTGACATTATCACCAAACGGTAATCCATGTGCTCCTTTTAACCTACATTTTGAGCGGTGTTAAGGGGTTATTTACACCATTACAACGGATATATTGTTCATCCCCCTATAGTGTTATGGTTCACCACCATTCTACATAGGATTTGGAGTAGTCCCCATAGGGTCGTCATACACAAGGAAATATTAGATTCTTTCTCCTCACAACAATTTAGGTGCCACAACCCAACCCGATATAACCTACAATTGTATAAGTCATACCATGTCCAATTGTGGCAAGACTGACCCCAAGATCTTGTTGAAGAAGTACTAAATTTTTTTTCAATTTATATACTACACAGAGCCATTACATAATGTAATATAAATTAAATCTCAAAATGATTTTCTATATATCATCCAAAAATATATACAAGCTGAAATCTTTCTACAACACCTCTTGGCAATAAAGAGAACAACAAAATAAAAGTCAAGCTTGCAAAAATCTAAACTAACAAAACATACCTACAACATAGATCAGAGCTTGTTATCCAAACAACTTAGCTTGCTCCTTATACTTGTCACACTCCAGGATCTATATTGAAAGAATTACATATATATTTTATTTTAATAATTTAACTAGAGTTTATCAATAAATAGTAGAAATAAATATGATTGCATTTTGTCTAGAACTACATATAGAAAAATTATGCATGTTGTCTGGAGCCACATATCATAGGATCTTTACCCTTTTTTCAAAATATATATAATTTTAAATATTTTTAATTATTTATTTATATTGAGAATAATATTTATTTTTTATTAATAATATTTATTTATTTATAAACTATAAAAACTATTTTTATTTTTTATTAAAGATAAATTATTTAACATAAATAATGTATAGATGTAATTTTAAAATATAAATTTGGTTTATAACTTATAGATGTAAATTATATCTAAGCTAATAATATAAATAACAATAATTTATATTAAATTTATAAAATTATATATGAATTAAATTTATATTAAATGTTAATCAAATTTAAAAATTGAATGTGTTTAAATTTAAAATTATAGAAAATACTATTTATGTATGATTTTTATTTAATTTTTAGTCACAAATTAATATTATTGCATGATTATTATACTAGTATTATTTTATTTAGATAATTTTTAAATAATTTTAATATTTATTATATCATCTTGTATAACTCCGATCAAACAATTGAACCTTGAATCTCTATTTTTTTCAGGTTCAATATCCGATCTGATTTTCACAACCTTAGGCCTTATACCTCCTAAGCGGTATAGGACTAGGCAGTATATTATTTTGACTAAATACATATACAACTTCTATTATAGTTGATGTATTTATGTATAACTTATTTGTCCTAAACATGATGAGCTTATTGTGATGTTCTGATATTTTTAATGTTCTCTTTAAATTAATTGATGCTAAGAAAATTTATTTCTTCGATTGACATTGCATTGTAAATTGCTACTCCATATTTTTTAAAGAAGATGAGAAAGAAAATCACTACAAAATACTACCTACAATTATGCTAAATCCACACAATTTTATTGAACTTTGTTAATATCAACCATACTATAGTAAACCATTTGATGCATGATAAATACTACCAATATTGAATGACATGATTGCATTATTTAGAGTGGCATGAATATGGGTCCATCTTTCATCATGCACACATCGAAACAATGGGAATTCAATGTCATTATACCTTAACACATCAATAATTATTGAATAAATATGATGTAATCACTGCATAATATGATTAAGTTGTATTAATAATGATTGGATACCTCATCCTTAGCAGTTCAATTCATTGAATAATCCTGCTGATTTAACACGGATTAATCATTATTGGACCCTCGGGAGTGAGGCTAATCAATGTTTTTAGGTTTTTTTTTTATTTCTATATTTTGTTCTATTTTTAATAGCGGGAGCTTTAAAAATGATGGATTGATATTATTGAAAGCTCATGGCTATTGTACATTGCATTTCGAATGAATGAATATAAAAATATTTTGATCATGTATATGATTTATAGTTGTTTTTATTGAATTTATTTAAAATTATAGATATTTAGTGATTCTGACGAATTAATTAAGACATAAAAATTCATAATTATTTCAAATTTAAATCTTATGGCGTAACACTGTTCATATCTGAAACAATATCCATTCATCAGAAAGTACAGTCCAATATGCATCCTACCACATCAAGTATACTCCCTATTCACTCTTAACAAATACCTCATATCCTTTCCTACTTTTAGAATTGATATATCGCCAAAAAATTATCTTGATCGGGCACGAATCTCGAGGAAAAACTCAAGTTGGAAACTTCAAAAATTAATTCGGAGATCATTTAAACTTCGATTTCAGCAAGCTTATAGTCGAACTGAGCGTCTCGAAAATATGAATCCAACGACACCAAATTCGACTCAATTCGAGCCCAAGTGAGTCCAAATCAAGTACCCGAAGCGCTGTTGGAAGCATCAAACAGCTATTTGATTTACCAAACGGTCTCTGATTTTGACGAGCTTATAGTCGAATCGAGCGGCTCGATGAGACGAATCCAACGAGCCCAAGATCGCAGAATTCTGATACCATTAAGACCTTAAGATGCTCAATAAACGGTCCATGATCAAGGGATTCAATATCAGCCGTTCATCCGGATCACTCCTTATTTGCCCCTGATCCCTCATCTATTTACGGTCTATGCCACTCCAGAAAAACTATAAATAGCCCCTCATTTCTCTTAAGAAGGGACCTAAGCCAAGAAGAGAAGAAAAAGAGAAAGAGAAGTCTAGGAGGGAACAGCTCCTCCTCGACCACCGCCGGAACACCGCCGGAACTCCGTTGGAACTCCGCCGGAACACCACCGAAGCACCATCGGGCGCCCGAAGGACGCCGGAGCTCTGCCCGACGCGGGAGCAACATCGGAATTCTGCCCGATGCCAGAATTCTACCCGACGCCCGAGTGAGCCGGACTTCTTTCCAAGTGAAGCCAGAATTCTGCTCGACACCCGAGTGACGTCGGAACTCTGCTTGGCCTTGTAACTGACACTCATTGTAATCTGATCATCCTGAATTTAAAGGACGACTCAGCCTCGTTTATTTCAAACAACACTAACGGAACTCTTTCAACTGGGCGTGGCCCCGTGGTTTTTTCCCTTTCCAGAGTTTTCCACGTAAAAATTCTGGTGTTACTATTTCAAGTCTGTTTGTGTGCCGTATATACGTACAACGCTGAGACGGAAAATTAAAATCTATCGCCGCGTATATTTAAGTCCGCAACAGTTTGGCGCCGTCTGTGGGAAACTTATCCCACAACTTCAAGTATTGCTACGATGGTCAACAGGCGCAGCAGTCGTATCATTGGAGCTTCTCGCTCTAACTCCCGCCAATCCAGAAATCAGTCTATAAATCATAGACGCCCGGTATCTACCTCTTTCCTCCCCGGGGGTCAAAACGCACCTGGAGAAGGGACCTCGGGACCCTCCTTAGAAGAGAAAATTTGAAAGATGGAAGAATCTCAAAACGAGATCCTACAACTCCTGCGAGAGACTCGACAACCGACCCTAGCACCTCAGGAGGAGGTTCTTCTCCCTCGAGATCCACCACGTGTCGAAGCTGTTCAAATCGAACATCTTCAAGCCGAGATTCCTCTTCCTCCACCTAGGAGGCGTTCGCAGTCACACCAAGATAACGAACTGGCTGATACAGCAAGTTCTACCCATCCTTCACACACAGGTCGACAATCTCGCCTTCCTCAAGACCTGCCTGAGGAGCTAGCCCAACCTCACATTGCTGAGCTCCCTCGCAATGCCCTACGCCACGAACTACGACGATTGGTCCGGGAGGAGTTCCCTACAGGAGGCGTAAGGCAACCTCTTCGTCAGTGGGACTTCCAGGAATCGTCACCCCTGGCGGAAGCCATTCTTCAACACCCTATTTCGGCTGGCTTTAAGCTGCCAAGCATCGAATCCTACGATGGGACATCCGACCCGTACGAGCACATCGACCATTACAGGACCATCATGCATATTCAACGAGCCTCAGATGCGCTCCTTTGCCAGGTTTTCCCTGCCACTCTTAAAGGACAAGCTCGAACATGATTCTATTCACTTCCAGCCGGAACAATCCCCACATTTGTCAAATTGGCCAAAGTATTTGTCGAACAGTTCGTAGCCAACCGAAGAATCACTAAGAATTCTTCTCACCTTTCCGGGATCCGTCAAAACGAGGGAGAATCATTGAAAGAGTACTTTCAATGGTTTTTTATCGAGGCTCGACAAATCCCAGGAGTAGACCCAGAATTGCTCAGAGGGGTCTTTCTTGGAGGACTTCGTTCTGGCCCCTTCTATTCAGCACTCATGCGCGATACTGTTCATTCATATGCCGATCTGATCCATTGTGTGGAAGCACAGATATCGGCAGATGAGGCAATAAATGCTCATAGAAAATAGTTCGAGCAACCCACTAGGAAACGCAAGGGAGCACCTGACGTGGATAATCCATCATCACAACGAAAAAAGTAAGGCAAGAGCAATCTACCTCCTAGACCCCCATTGCCACGGCGAGAACCCTGACAGCATAAGGAGTATACTCCGCTCAACACATCTCGAGCAAACGTGTTGATGGCGATTCAAGATCAGGACAAAGTGAAGTGGCCGCATCCTTTGAAGCCGAATACAGGAAACCAAGATCAGTACTACCACTTTCATTGTAGTCGTGGCCACACTACTGAATCCTGTAGGCAACTTAAGGAGGAGATCGAAAGACTCATCCGTCAGGGCTATCTTCGACGGTTTATTGGGAATCCACCTACCCGAGAAGAAGCTCGTCCCACTGGGGGGCAGAATCAATCACAAAGATAACCAGTGAATAACCGGATAACGGTGGGCGAAATTGAAACAATCGCCGGAGGCCCCTTATTATCCGATCAAGTCTTTTTGACTGTGGAAGGAAACCCAATTCCAAAAAAGGCTCGTATCGATCATTCCATCACATTTGATGATTCCGACCTAGGAGTAAAAACCCCCCATCAAGATTCGCTTGTCATAAACGCAGGCATAGGTGACCCGTGTTACAATGTAAAAAGAATTCTTGTGGACAACGGAAGCTCCGTAGATGTCCTGTTCTACTCTACTTTTCTCAACATGGGTCTCTCAAGAGAAAAACTTCAACCTGCTGCAGGTCCTTGTTTGATTGAAAAATGTATAGTTTTGAAAAAAGGTTTAATTTTCTTTAGGAAAGTTAAATTTCTGGAATTTTGATTTTATAATCGAACACTTATTATGAATAATATATCACCTCGAAAGATGAATATATCGTTCCCTAATAGGTTCAGATTACAAATCTTTGAATTTATCTGATTATCGTAATCAAACTCAAGGAGAAACAACATATGATCTTAAAAGATCAAAATGATGTTAAATCCAATGTTTAACTATAATAATCTAGTAAAGAGATCATTAATTTCATAATTAAGATCACGATAATAGTACGATATATTTTTCCAAGGAAAGAGGATATCGTCTGTTATCGATCATTTGAAAATGACGATAATGATCATTGACTTTTGCATTTCCCAAAGATAATTAATTAAAATTTTGAACAGCTTGATTTTGAAAATCTGGTCTGGGTTTCTAAATCTCCTACGAGCGCAAGCCCTCGTAGTTAATTACATCGTAGGAAACCAGAAAATCCTCCTACGAATACTCTCGATTAAAATAGCGATACGAATTTCATTAAAGAACTCAAAGCTTGATGTCAAAGAAGGTTAAGGACTTGAATTTTCAAATGTGATTGGTTCAAAATTGAACACTTATTTCTGGAGTCAGAGGAGGAAGAGTAGGAGGTGTTTTGAGATTCTGAATCGCTTCAGAAACACCCCAAACTATCCTAAGTGTTGGACTTGAATTTGATTGAAAGGGATTTAATGTTTAAGTGATCAATTTTATTAGAAGGTGGGAATCAGATTCCCGGAAGATTGAGGTCTTAGGATTGAACATCTACCTCAGAACCTAAGTCTAAAATGAGTACTGAAAACCAGTGACCCAGATCCTAGCTAATGCAATGCAATCTGGACTTATCCCGGCCTGGATTGGGGAGCCAGCTAAACCACCTAAACGCTTTAAAAACCATGAGTCAAAGTCTTTATGAAAGAATGGTTAAAGATGTTATTTAAGATTGAGTTTGAGGAGTTGGGGTCGACATCTAGAGCAGATTCCTAATTGACCCCTTAACATATGTTGGGTTAAATGCTTAAGCTAGAAATGCAATTAAAGATTTAGACTCAATTTTTAATTTGTATCTAATGCAATGCATGCTAGTTGACTCGATGAAATGCTTAAATCAAATGAAGCAATTTTAAAATCAGGCTTAAAAATAGATTTTATCCTAGAGATTGCATAACATCCCCTTGGACAGAACTGCACCCTAATATATCAGGTGGTCTGCCAGAACCCGCAGGCGGGGAGGTGCCTAACAAGGTAGAGAAAAGTTCAATATGAATGCATGAAAAACTCCCGGCGAGTCCGGGCTTACTTCTTAAGAGCGTTAGAGTTTCTATCTGAGCATAAAAATTTTAAATTTTGTTTAAGTAGAAAAAGTTAATGATCGTACTCTCACGAGCCTCCGATCGGGTTCCAGGCTAAATCAAATACGACATGCAAGAACGCCAAATAAACTATTAAAAGCATGCTGGTCCTTAATCGCAATCAACACATAAATCAAATCAATTAAATAATTAAATTAATTAAATAAATGCTCAAACTGAAAGTCCATGTGGCAAGTGCCACTTAATTATACAACCCAGGGTCTGCAGGAAAAAGTAAAGTGGCCGGGTACCACTGACTACAACCCGGATTCTACTCCTAAGACTCAAGTGACTTTGAGATTTGAGATTCTTCTCGTTCTTCACTTCTTCGCCTTCTTGGAACTCCTTGGATCGTCGGGTTTGGATATCCAAATGAAAAGAAACTCCCCCTGAATAGGGGTGTTATCTTTTCTCTTTGGATATTTGAAATTCATCCTAATTTGGATCTCCAAATGGATAGGAACTCTCCCCTAAGGGATGTTCCTTCCTCTTTGGATTCCAAATTGGATGTTTAAACATCTCAATCTCAAATCACTTAAAATTTACAACTCAATTTACATCTCAAATTACATCAATTGAAATTAAAAATCTAGACTCAACACCCTGCAGGGTTATCTTAATAATCAGCAGTTTATATTTGACATCCCAAGCAGTTATATATTTGAAATTAAAGTGCTCAATCACAGCCACACTTGGCCATGCTCTTTTTGATTTAAAGGGGGACTTAAGCAATTTTCTGGAGCACCTGTGCAATTTAATAATTATAATTTTGCCCCCTTTAATTAATGCCCTGTATGAGCATGACCACCTGCATAAGATTGAATTAGTACAAAATGTCCCTAGCCTAGGGGTAGATCTAATCGTACAATCAATCACATCACAAAGTGCAGTAAATAAATAAACAAACACATCAATTCTACTATTAGCAAACAGCATGCAGTAAAAGCTCGAAAACCCGGCACACAGCAGAAAAGTAAACACCGGCCTAGCCTAAGACTAGAGTTGGTTGTCCTAGCAAACCATCTAAAGTGTGTGAGATAGGCTGTGTGGCTTTGATATGTCCTAAATAGGCACTTGATTGAAGTTGTTTGAGGTTCAAGTTGGTTGAAGGCTTAAGGGAAGATTTAATTTGAATTTAAATATTAATGACTTGAAATTGATTTTAAACTTGATTTTAATTTATTTGTTGGATACCACCTTTGTTTCACACCGAGGCCGTGAAGTTTATTTCACCTTCCTTGGGGCTAATTTAATAGCTTCGTAGGCCTGGGTTACCCAGTGGCACCCAATATAATTAAGTGATTTGAGTTTGATTAATATTTAAAGGTTGATTAATTTTAATTAGAATTAGTTAGTTGCTGATTTTAAGTTCAAATTAATGTTTTCTGGAATTTTGAATGATATGTTGAATTTTGATATTTTCCGGATTATTTTAATGATTTAATTAAGGGGTTAAAAATTGACTTTTTGATTTAAAGTGTTTTTTGGAAAATTAATATTTTATTAAAATATTAGACCTTAATACGATCAGTTAGACAGTAAGTACACTGAAATTGGATTTTTCTATATTTTATTATGAAGGTTTGAAGTTTTAATTTGAATTTGAACTAGGTTTGACCAAAAGTTGACTTTTTCAAAATTGATTGATTTCTGGAAACTTAATATTTTTGTTAAATATTAGACCTTAAGATGAGCTGTATGCCTTTGAGTTTGCTCAATTTGGAGTTTATTTGAATTAGTTATGAATTTTTGAAGTTTTGACTATTTATTGAATTTTCAAAATTGTTTAATTAAAGCCATTTTTATGATTTGAATCCAAATGACCTCCAAACTTCTTGAAATCAACTCCAAAGGTCAGGAATGACCTAAGAAGTGATTTCCAAGTGTTTGAGAAATTTTTAGAATTTTTAATTATTTTTAATTAATTAAATTAATTAAATATTGAATTTCAATTAAAATTAAATTAAACTTAATTTTGAAGTCCAGTCAAGGGGCTTTTATTTTTCATTGATTAAGGGTTCAATTCTGGTCAGTTTGAGGTATTATTGGTAATTTTTAGATTTTAATTTGATTTATTACAATTTCTGGAAGGTTAAATGGTTTAATTAAGGTTTAAGTTTGATTAGGTTGATTAAGGGACTTAATGACTTCAAAATTCAATGGGAAATTTTCTTAGGGCTGAGAGTGTCATTAAGTTCAAGTTTTCAAAGTTTCAAGTCAATTTGAAGTGTATCTTAATTATTAGAATTATTCTAAATTCTCTAATCAAATCCTTAATTATTGTCCTTAATGATGTCACTAGGTTTTGTAGGTTTTAACCAAAGTTCAACTAACCCTTTTGAACACTATCTACAATCACACCGTAACAATCAATCATGAATAGAATGGAGCACCCTAATACTCTATGAAAGAATATTATAGTAAATTATTAAAGTTATAAGTTGTATAATCATTTATAACTTTGATAATTAACCATAAAGAAATGAATATATCAAAGTGGGTCAAAGTCTTTTGAATATATAGATTTTCAAATTATACTTAACCCAATTTGATATCACAACTATGTATGATTCAATGAATATGTGTATGGGTCCAAACATTATTGATACCAAAATTTCTTAAACCATACATAATAATGACTTACATATATTTTTCAGTGATAGAGGGTCTATCACTGATTCCATAGAGCCCTAAAATGCATGAATTAGAATTTTATTGAAATAATTATGAATTTTCAAAAATATAGGTCAAATCACGACCATTCTTTTTGTAAATTCATAACATAGATGAGATTGCATCAATATGACTCGGGAAAATTATGGAAGATCAAAACTAGACCCTAAAACAACTCTGCAAAATTTCAAGTTAAAATAGTTTGTATATTTTAATTTAAAATTAAAATTAAGTTTTCTGAATTTTTAAAATAATTCTCATAGTAATAATCAAAACAACTTGATTTTATTTTTAAAATAAAATAGATCAAAATAAGAGCAAAACGAGCCTAAGAACTCTAAAAATGATGGAGAAATGGATTTTTCATCATTTTTTGAAGTTCTGGGAAATTCTGGATTTAATTTAAAGCTTTAATTATACAGTCAGCCGGCGGCGGGACCGTACAGAACCTTTACACGTGGCAGCAGACGATTTGACCACGCAGGTGGCGGCGGTCAAGCGGACCCCGCCCACTTATCCAGCGCGGCACGAACTGAAGCCGTCGGATCAGACCCGGTTTGATCTAACGGCTACGATCAAACAACGGATGAAGTTTGAAATCTGAATAATCGGACGGCTAGAATAACATCCGCGGTTTGAAAGAAAGGCCCAGATCAAGTCAGATCAATGATCCGACCATCTAAACGCTTTGCCTATGGGAATCAAATCATAAGCCTGACGAAATCGTGACCGTTCAATCCAAATAGAATGGATCGAACGGTCACACACTCATCTTCAACCTCCAGACTCCGAAAACCCTAGAAACAGGTTTTGCTTTGTTCTCGCAATATACCGAACCAAATTAATTTAAAATTTAAACAGATGTATTTTAGGATTAAAGAAAGAATGTGGAAATCTTCTTCAAGCCTTTGATGCAATCATTAGAATGTTATTTAATAACCTAGATTAAAACCTAGGGTTTGAGATATACCTCACTTTAAATAATGGTTCGACAAGTTCAAGACATGATTGAGCTTGTAGATTGTCCACGTTTCTTCCTTCAGAAGGCTTCGAGCTAGGAAGAAGCTTATACGAGGAGTTGGAATAGCTAGAACGAACCTAGCTTCGGTTCTTTGCTCTCCTAGCCGCTGGAAGCTCTTAAACGCCGGGAAAACGATTGGAAAAGGTTTAAGAGGGCTTTAGGAGGTAAAACAAAATATTACCTCTTCTGGAGCTGGACTGGAATGGGAGATAACCTCTCTCTTTTTGGTTTCGTCCTTCCCGTCCTATTCTAAGCGCTGGAGGGAAAGAGAACGGCTAGGATCACATTAGCACCTTGCTTGGATGCTCTACAGCTGTCCCAGGCCGTTAGTATGTCAGTGAGCATGCTACCTTAGGTGAAAACGTCTCTAGGTCATTCCACATGGAGGGGACCACTAGGGACGTTGGAGGTCCGGTTGGAGGTACGTCAGCAACTGGGTTGGGTCTAGTTAGCTCCAGGGAAGCTTCTGGAGTCCTTGGGATGAACTGGATAAGTTTGGATTAGGCTAAACAAGTCGGGTGGCTCGGTTTGACCAAGTAGAGCTCATTGAGCCATTGGGTGAGTTAGGGAGCATGCTAGGAACTAGGCTGGGTCGGGCTGAGGCCTAGGAAGATTCTGGAGTTAATTCCATGAGCTGGAAGGGCTTAAGTCTGGTTGGGCAAAGCTCAAAGGGTCGGGTTGACCATTTAGAGCTCATTTGAATCCCTATTGACCGTTTGACTGGTCAAATGAGGTCAAGCCCTGCTGAGTTGGAATCCAAATGGACTAGGGAAAGATTCTGGAATGATTTGTAAAAGGATCTAAGAAAGAAGCTCATTACATGAATGAGGGAGTTCTTAGATGGTGGGGTTTTGACCAAATATCATAGTTGACTTGGTCAACTTTGCTTGAATTTGATTGGCCAAATATTAGAGAATAATTGGACCATGATTTAGAGCTGATTTGAGGCTTGAAAAGGATTCAAAAGGTTATTTGGATTGAAATGGCTTATTTAGGCCCTTAATGGGCCTAATGGGTCAACTGGGTTGACTTGGTCAACCAGGTTGACCCAGGGTCTGTGAATGGGTTTGATAGGTTTGATTGGATATCTGGAGTCTAGTGGAGATATTTTGAAGGATTAGAATGGGCATCTGGGTCAAATGACTTATTTAGGCCATTAATGGGCCTAATGGGTCAACTAGGTTGACTTGGTCAACCAGGTTGACCCAGAGTCATGAATTGGGTCCAACCAGTTTAGAATGATATTCTGAGTCTACTGGTGGTGGTTTCAAGATCTGAGGAGGTCATTTGGTCAAAATGACCTATTTGGGCCCTTAATGGGCCTTTTAGGTCAACCCTGGTTGACTTGGTCAACCATGTGGGTCCAGGGTCTAGAAATGGGTTCAATGGGTTTGGTTTGACATTTAAAATTTGCTGGAGGTTGTTGCATTTGATTTGGAACTCATTTGACCAAAGTGACTATTCATACCCCATAGGGGTATTTTGGTCATTTTGACCCCTGGTCAACTAGGGGTCAAATTGAGTCCAACAAAATGCAGTTTAATGCTCAATGGGTCATAATCAAGGGTCTGGAAGTGATTTGGAGCTTTGGAGAAAGCTCCAGGGTCAAAATCCACTGGATGGCAGGTCTAGTGGCATAGATTGTAAATATTTGAAGGTTTTACAGCCTTTGGATTTCAATTCAGTTTCTGGGGTTAGAGACCTCAGAATGAGCTCAAATTTGGAGGGTTGTCTCTAGAGACATGTCACATCAGTGTGGAAATGATAGATCTTGAATCAAAGGTCATTTGATAGGGTTTTGAGGTGTTCAAAAATTTGCTGGAAAAGGCTTTCTGGACTTAAACCTTTGGCCTTGGATTTGAGTCTTGGAAATCTGGTTTTGAATTAGATTTTGAGCTTGATTTGAATTAAGGATATGGATTAAAGTCTAGATTGATTGAAGTTTGAATAGATTTGAGGACTGGATAGATCTAAGATCTAGGAGAATCCTTGGACCTAAATTGATCTAGTGAAATCCTAGAGTCCAGGATAGATCCTAGGGATTGAAGTCTAGGAAGATCCTAGAATCTAGGAAATCCTAGGGAAATCCTAGGGTCTAGAGTATATCCTAGGGACTGAAGTCTAGGAAGTTCTTAGAGCCTAGGAAACCTTAAGGTCTGGGATCTAGAAGGTTCTTAGGATCTAGAAAAGATCCTAAAGTCTAGATACTGAGAGGATCCTAAGGTTTAGAATAGAACCTAGGGTCTAGAATGATCTTTAGATCTAAAATCTAGAAAAGATCCTAGGATTTAGAATAGTCTGGAAACTAGATTGATTTGAGATCAAGATTGATTTGAATCTGGATTGAGCTAAGATCAGATTGATCCTAGGGTCAGAATTGATTTGAATCTGGATTGATCTAGGATTAAATTGATCATAGGGTCTGGATTGATTTGAATCTGGATTGATCTAGGATTAGATTGATCCTAGGGTTAAGATTAAATCCTAAGGATTGGAAAGATCCTAAGGTCTGGATTGGTCCTACTGACCTCATATAAAAATGAGGTCAACAGTCCTTTATATGGATTTGATAATCGACCTGTACAAGCAGAAGGACTAATCAATCTCCCGGTAGTACTTGGAGAATTTCCTCGATAGACTACACACTCCATTCAATTCATCGTGGTAAAGTCAGAATCAGCTTATAACGCCATCTTCGGGAGGCCGTTCCAGTCAATTTTTGAGATCATCGCATCCATCCCTCACCTCAAGCTGAAGTTCCATACCCCATCAGGAGTCGGTGTAGTATGCGGAGATCAGTAAATAGTGCAAACCTGCTATCTTAGGCAGATCAAGTCTCATCCAACAATTACCCTGAGCATCGAGGACTTTGATCTGCTGAGCGAAGATATTCCCTCAGAGAGCTTCCCCTGTGGAAGACCTTACTATTGTATCTATATCTGAAGAGCATCCTTCAAAGACAGTGCGAATTGGATCACTTCTCTCAGATGATGAGAAGAAAAACTTTACAGCTTTTCTACGAGAAAATCAAGATATTTTTGCATGGAGTCCAGCAGATATGCCTGGAATTGACCCCGAAGTGATTGTTCACTCCCTCAAAGTCAATCCAACGTGCAAACCAATTATCCAGAAGAAGCGAAACTTTGCACCAGATCGCCAGCAAGCAATTGAATAAGAAGTAGATAAACTTTTAGAAGCCAGATTCATACGAGAGGTGCACTATCCTACTTGGTTAGCAAATGTTGTCATGGTACGGAAGGGGAGTGGTGCTTGGAGAATGTGTATAGATTACACTGATCTCAACAAAGCTTGCCCAAAAGATAGTTTTCCGCTCCCTCACATTGACCAGTTAGTTGATACCACTTCTGGTCATCAGATGTTAAGCTTTATGGACGCCTACTCCGGCTACAATCAAATAAAGATGAATCCTGCTGATGAAGAAGCAACAGCTTTTCAAACAGACAAAGGATTGTACTGCTACTGGGTGATGCCCTTCGGGCTCAAAAATGCTGGAGCAACTTATCAGCGTCTCATGAACAAGGTTTTCAAAAGCCTTATTGGATGTAATATGGAGGTGTACGTAGACGATATGTTGGTGAAAAGTCTTGAAAAAATCCAACATATCTCTGACCTGAAACAATATTTCCACTTATTGAGGCATTACAATATACGACTCAACCCCGCTAAATGTGCTTTCGGAGTTGCTTCTGAAAAATTTTTAAGATTTATGGTAACCCATAGAGGAATCGAAGCCAATCCGGAGAAGATCAAGGCACTAAGGGACATGGTGCCGCCAAAGAACATCAAGGAGGTTCAAAGGCTGAATGGGAGAATTGCGGCACTATCTCATTTCTTGGCACGTTCAGGAGACAAATGTCTGCCCTTCTTCAAGATACTTAGAGGCGCTCGTAACTCCGGGTTCCAATGGACAGATGAATGTCAAGAAGCCTTCGAACAATTGCGAAAGAATTTGGCATCCCCGCCACTACTTTCTAAACCAATACCAGGAGAGAGATTGTATTTGTATATGGCTGTATCTGCTCCAGCCATCAGTTCGATTCTGGTCCGAGAAGAAAATGCTATACAACGTCCTATCTACTATGTTAGTAAGATTTTATCTGAAGTAGAGGGACGTTATCCTTTGGCAGATAAGACAGCATTGACGTTAGTTTATTCTGTCAGAAAACTACGCCCTTACTTTCAAGCCCATTCTATTAGAGTTTACACAAATCTGCCGCTAAAAAGTATCCTGCAAAAGCCAGAAGCATCAGGTAGGCTTGTTAAGTGGTCTGTAGAACTGGGAGAATTTGATATCCACTACTTGCCCAGGCCCGACATTAAATCTCAAGCACTAGCTGATTTTGTAGTTGAATGCATCGTTCCGGTATCTGATGTACAACCGAGTGCTTCACCTTCTTCTCCATGCTGGACGTTGTACGTCGATGGAGCTTCAGGGAGTTCTGGGGCTGGGGCTGGAATTTTATTAATCTCTCAACAGAAGGTTACCCTTGAGTACGGGCTTCGACTCAAGTTCCCGGCAACCAACAACATAGCAGAATACGAGGCCCTTGTTGCTGGGTTGAGACTAACAATTGACTGTGAAGTCCAGAACCTAATAGCCCACACTGATTCCCAATTAGTCGCCTCTCAGGTGGAGGGGGATTTTGATATTCACAACCCACAATTGGCTCAATATTGTAGCATTATGAAGCTACTCTTAGCCCGTATAGGGGAGCATCAAATCATACATATCCTCCGAGAATAAAATGCAAGAGCAGACGCTCTTTCTAAACTTGCTACGTCAACAACGGGGGACATCTATAAGAGAAGATGTATCGAGGAGATCCACTTTCCAAGCATTCAGGGTCCATGTGTCATACAGTCAATTGATGAGCCAAGAGAGATGTCTTGGATCGAACCCATCTTATCTTTTCTGAAAAATGGGGTGCTACCCGAAGATCCTATAGCTGCAATACGACTTCGGAGACAAGCTGCAAATTTCATCATTATCGGCAACGAGTTGTATAAGCGCTCCTTCATTGGGCCGTACCTCAAGTGTCTCCCATCATCAGAAGCTAATTACGCACTTCGAGAAGTTCATTCAGGAGTATGTGGAGAATATCTGGGAGGAAGAGCGTTAGCTTACAAGATTATGAGACAGGGATTCTATTGGCCTACAATGAAACAAGATGCACTTGAATTCACACGAAAGTGCGAAAACTGTCAACTGCATTCTAACCTCACTCATACACCCGCTCTGGAGCTTGCATCCCTTCAAAGCCCCTAGCCTTTTGCCCAATGGGAAATTGATATAATGGGACCTTTTCCTATAGCGACTGGACAGCGAAAATTCATTATTTTGGCTGTAGATTACTTCACCAAATAGGTGGAGGCGGAACCTTTGGCGAAGATTACTGAAGCAAATGACAAGCAATTCTTATGGAAGAACATAATATGTCGCTTTGGCATTCCCATAAAAGTCGTCACTGATAACGGGACACAGTTCACCGGGAAGATCTTTACATCTTTTTGTAAGGATTTTCATATTCAGCTCATTCACACAGCTGTTGCCCATCCTCAAGCTAATGGGCAAACAAAGGTTACAAACCGAACAATCCTAAAAGGGCTCAAGACACGCCTAGGGAAGGCTGGGGGGAAATGGGCCGAAGAACTCCCCAATGTCCTTTGGGCTTATCGGACCACCGCTAGAACTCCTACAGGGGAAACCCCATATAACCTTTGCTTTGGTACAGAAGCAGTCATACCGGTTGATATCGGAGTTCCTAGCCACAGAGTTCAGACTTTCGACTTCAAAAGTAACGAGGAGAAGCTTAGAGCAAATTTGGATCTCCTCCCAGAAGTAAGAGATGAAGCCTCACTCAGAACCGCTGCATACCACTAAAGAGTTGCCCGTCACTACAATCGAAGGGTGAAACCTCGCCCTATCACTATTGGGGACTTAGTACTACGAAGCATTGAAGCCGCTAGAAAAGGCCCTCAGCAAAATAAGCTCTCCCCCCTCTGGGAGGGTCCTTATTTGGTAGCGGCTATGGTCAAGCCAGGAACCTTCAAACTGAAGGATGCTGGCGAAAAAATGCTTCCCCGAACCTGGAACGTGGGCAATCTTCATAAATATTATCAGTAGGAGTTGATACTGCTATCTGTCTATGTGTTATGTTTGTCTTATATTTTATCTTCTCCTGTAGTCGTGTTATAAAGTTTTTCGTACATCCCTTGTGTGTTGATTATAGAAGAACTTTTTTCTTGTATCCCTAAGTTATTCTAGGGAACTGCTATCTCATATTACAAAGCAATATGATATTCACTTTGTCATGCTATTGTTTCTTCTCTCCAAACTCTTTTTCTATGATTCGAGAAATACACAATCTATATTGTATCTCAATCACTGAATGATCAATCCCGGGGGGATTTGATCCGACCTCTTCCACACAGGTTAATGTCATCAAGCAAAGGCTTTGACTAACAACCTCGGAAGGTCAAATATCCTAGGAGGATATCTTCATATCAAAATCATTTGATCCCAAAAGGACTTGATCTCACCTTTTCCAAACAGGTTAATGTCACCAAGCAAATGCTTTCACCCCGGATAGGTCAAAACCTTTAAAAAAGGATATCTCATATTCGTTCAAGTCAAAAGAGAGCTCATTAAAATTCAAATTGAAGTAAAACTAAGTGAATTTCATTCGCATGTGAGAAAAGAACATCAACAACTTCTTTATATCTCACGGAACATCGAGCATACATACAATCACTAGAAAGAAAGCAAAGTGATACAAAACAACATCAAAGACATCCTATAGAATCTCAACATCATCCTCGTCCTCCTCCAAGGCAAAAGCTCGCTGCAACTCACTCTCCAGCTCTTCACCACCAGAGTCTGAAGAAGCATCACCAGAAGCCTGGCTAGGAGTCAACCCCTCGATCTCCGCTCCAGTCTTGCGATGTACTGTCCGAACACCCTTCATGAAGCCCCTGATGAAGCCATCCTCTGCGCACTCTGCCTCCAAGGCCTTCACCTCCACATCATAAATATGATTGCGAGCCTCCTGAATGTGGTCCTCAACAATGATCTTGAAAGCATAAGATTTTTTGAACTCTTCAATAACTGCAGACGGCGACTGCTGAGCTACACTCTGAAGCCTCTCATTCTCAGCCTCAAGGACTTGCTGAGTCTTTTCCTGCTGCTTGATCGTCGCCTGTGCCTCTACCAACTCTATATACAGACGATCCATCCGTTCATTCTGAGAAGAGGCAGAAGTGATCTTGTTGGCCAACTCTGCTCTACACCCCTCAAGCTGATCCTCCACCACCTTCATCTCCTTCACTTTACTGTCATATTTCTTCTTGTACTTTCCCTGAAGGTATTTAACCTTCACAAACTCTTTGTTCCAATCATTTAGAGTCTTGGTCATCTCGAGCTTGAAGTCAGAATACTGAAACAAGAGTATATCAGAAATATATCCCTTAAGAAATGTAAAAAAGGAGAAGTAAAGGAGAACTCACCAACTCCTCAGCCCGCCGGCGGCCAATGCACTGATGGTTCAACACCTCTTCTGGAATATATAACTTGGAGGGAGAAGCTCGGGGACCTTTGCTAACAACTGTCTCATCTGCCCTCTTCTTCCTCGATGCCTGCAAACCTTCCTCGCTCCCTGGTCGCTTAGAGTGGTTCTTTTGGGGAACCATTTCTGGAACTCTAGCAGACTTCTTCAACATTTGAGCATGTGATCTCCCTGCTTGAGTAGATAATCCAACCTTGAACAAGTACTCCTCATCTATATATCTACTCAAGTAACGCACCTCGTAGTGTAGAGCATCTAAATCAGGGAGCTTGAGTATCCTCAATAAATCTTCTGCTCCAATATGAAGGGGGACATGTAGCTCTTTCAACTTCCCCCATTTCTCCTAAAGACCCCAATCATTCTACACATAAAAGAAGTTGCTGATCCAACCTTTCGAGGGGTCTCGAGTGCGGATGTCCAACCACTTGGACCTGAATGAAATACGTCCCTGAGCGTCGCTAAAGAGACGCCCCATCCGAGAAAGGCACTCTGAGGAAAGTACCACTCCACGGTCTCTGAAAAGCACGATCAGGCCCATCACAATCGACATTGCTCTGTAGGAAAATTGAGACAAGCATACCCCACAAATTGTCAGAATGTCGATCAGTTCGGAAGAAGGAGGAAATCGTAGTCCCGCTCGTAGACTAAATTCATACACCGTCACATATCCCGGGGGAGGGAAGCAGGCACGATCAGTTCTGGCCGGCACCTTCATCACCAAATCATTAGGAAAATGAAATTTTTTCCTAAATGAGATGAAAGAGTCCTCAGTGACGGTGGAAATCACATCGTCAGCCCTCGGCGCCTTTTGGGTCCTATTTGAAACTTCAGATCGTCGCGCAGGACGGTCTTCTGAAGGAATTTTTGAGGATGCAGGATCACCCATTTTACTTTCTTTATCAAAGAGGGGCACAAATCTAAGTAGGGAAAATCACCTATGAAAGACTCCAAAGTAGGAAGAAAAAGGGAGGAAAAACGGAGAGAGGAAGGGGGAAAGCCGCTAACTTCTGCTCAAAAGGAGGGGCGCCGAATCAAGTAGGGAAAGTCACCTACTTAAAAACGGCGGAAAGCCTCAGATTGCCAAAAGCTAGAAGGCCATGAGAGGAGGAAGAAATGAGCATTTTGACCCCTACCCCAAGGGGTCTATTTATAGGATGAAAAAGAGGGAATTAATGAAGAAAAGAGGGGGAAAATATTTGAAAATTGGAGGGAGAGGGCTTCTAGAAGAAAGTTCAAATTTTTCTGAATTTTTCGGGTTTGGAAATTCCAAGTGGGCCCCACTTTAAACAAATAATAATAAAATGGGGGGGGGGGGGGGGTGCAACTGCCGCGCGCCCTAAGGGGCGCGCCTGTTGCCCGTTTCGGCCGCCTACGAGTTACCGGGCTCCGATTTTGGGCCCAGACGGTCCAAATTCTACTTTTTTGGGGTCCCCGGACACGTTTTTCGATGTTTCGGACTCAATTTTGACACTTTCGGAGCTCAACGGGGCCTCTATGATTAAGTTCGAGCAAACATTTAATTTTTGGAACGCAATTTTTTGCGATTCGGCCAATGTAAAATACTGGAACAAGTATTTTCGGACTCGTGGAGCTTCGACGTCCGAAAATAGGGGGGCAACTGATATATCGCCAAAAAATTATCTTGATCGGGCACGAATCTCGAGGAAAAACTCAAGTTGGAAACTTCAAAAATTAATTCGGAGACCATTTAAACTCTGATTTCAGCAAGCTTATAGTCGAACTGAGCGTCTCAGAAATACGAATCCAACGACACCAAATTCGACTCAATCCGAGCCCAAGTGAGTCCAAATCAAGTACCCGAAGCGCTATTGGAAGCATCAAACAGCTATTTGAGTTACCAAACGGTCTCTGATTTTGACGAGCTTATAGTCGAATCGAGCGGCTTGATGAGACGAATCCAACGAGCCCAAGATCGCAGAATTATGATACCATTAAGACCTTAAGATGCTCAATAAATGGTCCATGATCAAGGGATTCAATATCAGTCGTTCATCCGGATCACTCCTTATTTGCCCCTGATCCCTCATCTATTTACGGGCTATGCCACTCCAGAAAAACTATAAATAGCCCCTCATTTCTCTTAAGAAGGGACCTAAGCCAAGAAGAGAAGAAGAGAAGGAAGAGAAGAAAAAGAGAAGAGAAGTCTAGGAGGGAACAACTCCTCCTCGACCACCGCCGGAACACCGCCGGAACTCCGCTGGAACTCCGCCGGAACACCACCGAAGCACCATCAGGCTCCCGAGGGACGTCAGAGCTCTGCCCGACGCGGGAGCAACATCGGAATTCTGCCCGACGCCAGAATTCTACCCGACGCCCGAGTGACGCCGGACTTCTTTCCAAGTGAAGCCAGAATTCTGCTCGACACCCGAGTGACGTCGGAACTCTGCTTGGCCTTGTAACTGACACTCATTATAATCTGATCATCCTAAATTTAAAGGACGACTCAGCCTCGTGTATTTCAAACAACAATAGTGGAACTCTTTCAACTGGGCGTGGCCCCGTAGTTTTTCCCTTTCCAGGGTTTTCCACGTAAAAATTCTGGTGTTACTATTTCAAGTCTGTTTGTGTGCCGGATATACGTACAATGCTGAGACGGAAAATTAAAATCTATCGCCGCGTATATTTGAGTCCGCAACAAGAATATTTACTCTTCTTTCACTACTATCTTTTTTAATCATGTCATCTCCTAATCGCTTCCTACTCATATCATATATAAATGCCGGAATGGCCAAATTATTTTGTGCTAATTTGAATGTAATAATCCAATTTTTTAAATAAATAAAAATAAAAATCTTAAATTCTATTTGAACTAGAGCACTGCAGTGTTAAGACTGTGACGTTGTGTCGTTGGCCTGTGAGCATAGTGGTGCCAAAAAATTATCGTTGCAGCATTGAAGCCTTTGTTCTACAGTAATTATGGATTCAACATACAACATTATGGTGTTGGATGGTAGCGTTGCGGCGATACACATGAAAACTTATATATATTCTATCTTTTCTCTCCACTCACTCACGTCATGAGAACGAGCTTGTTATGGAAGGAATAAAGGGAAGGGGAGAGAAGGAGGGAGAAAAAAGAAATCTAGATTTTGGTTACCGATCCGCATCATCGTTTAAAATTTGCTTAGATTATGATATGTGGCTTTTATCCGGTTTCTCTTTTTAAATATTTTTATTTTGATCGTCTAATTTATTCTAAATTGAATTTATTATATTTTCTCTAAAATTAATAAACTTCAACTGCGTAACTTTTTATATGTTATAATACTGATTATTCTAGATATTTTGATTGGTTAATTATGTTATTTCATCAGGTATGATGAAAGTTATTGTGTTTTGTATGATTTACACATAATATAAATTTTGATATTTTTAATGTAAGCATACGGGTAATACAAGTATTGTGAATGAATATGAACTTGTAATTGGATAATAGTTGATTGCTATTACTATTATAACATTACGATAATAATATATATGAGGACAAGTAAAAGTTGATTTTACTGACATTGGTTGAAGACTGACTGGCTTGTATAGAATGGTGGGTCGACAAGCTTTGCTTTAAATATTATGGTTTGATGTTATCCTATTTCGATTTAAATGATTCACTGATTAGGAGTTATAAGGAGTTATTACTGTGCCGACGAGCAATAAGTGACAATTCTGCTTACTGGGCCAATTGTTACTAACTTACTACTAATTACTGAAAATATCCCACAAGCCAGAATTTCTTACTTGTTTAGTGTGGTTATTATATTGTATATTACTATAGTATAATTACTGTATTATTTTACTGTCACTATCATCGAATTTATGGATATTGATATTGTTACTAATGCTACTGATTGATACTATTACTGATACTACTACTAATTCGTTCTTAATATTACTAATATTGATTCACTATTTAGTATTTATTGATTTACTGTTACTCAGCATGTGATTCCTATACCAAGCATGTGATATAGGATATTAATTAGATACTGATATAGAATGACTGAATCTCATATGTATATTGATTTGATTATACTACATTGTTATAGATTATGACAGTTTTCATAGCATTTTTGGGCTATTAATTTATACAATTTCCGTATTGCTTCATCATATGATTTGGGAAGGATTATTTGTTGCTTATTTGTTTCAACCTCCATACTGATTTACTGGTATATTTATTAACTAGTTTACTTATTTATCGATTTCATTATTTATGTATTGTACTATTTTTTTAGCTTTCATATTGTATTGGTCTACTGCTTTATAGAGTTCACTACTATTGCATGTGTTTATTATTTCTGCACAGATTGTTATGAACTGATTGACGATATGCATATTGTTTCTTTATTATGCTTTGAGTTCAATTATAGGATTTATTTACCTGTTCGGCTTTTTAGCTCATTAAATGTGATTTAAATGATTTCAAGTTACGGATGAGAATCGGGAGTGTAAGTTTGATTAGTTATAGGATTCTTTAGGTTATTTTGTTATTTAGTTTAATTATTCTTTTGTAATCAAGAGCAGATAAACTGAATGTAATGATTTAGTTTATTTATTCTTTTTAATCATGAATAGTTTAGCTATTTTAAATCATCTATAATCTGTAATGTTTGATTAGCTTAGCACCGCGACGATGTTTTCCCGATGCTTCAAAAAACAGCGCTGCTGAGCTCCAGCTCAAATTTTTCAAATTTTTATTTTAAAAATATTTACACAATTTCAGGTTATTATAAGACCAATGATAAATGATTTGTATGATTGATGATATATAAGACCGATAATATACAAGACATATGACAAATAAGACAGATGAAATATAATATATAAGACTAATGATATATGATAGATAAGACATCTGATATATAAGATATATGATATATAACATAGATGATACATGAGATAAATAATAGTTAAGACTAATGATGGATGAGACTAGTTACTATTGGGTAGAACCCATGACAAATATATACATGTATAAATTATAAACAATGATATTGATTGATTTGTGAGAATAATTAACTGATTGAATGATAATACATACATGATTAATGATTGATATTAGCAACTAACATTATATTAACATGATATATGGTACAAGTGATACGATTGACTCATTTTATATAGACATAACCATTATTTGTATGAATTTGAATTCATGCATGGTGTTTATATTTTGTGCATTAATTTCAATGATAAAGATTGGTAACTTGTTGGGCTTTATGTTCATTATGTGATTTTATATACTTTCAGGTAAGCGTAAAGAACCAGCGGAGTGAGGTTAATATGGGGAGCAGGCTTAGGTTTTTTTTCCTGCATCTATTGGTTTTCCTTCTATTTTTTATAGTCATGATGTATCTGCAGGACTAATGCTGATTGATTATCATGGATATATATATATATATAATTTTAGGCATAGAATGAAGTGTAACTATTGAATGAATTGTAATATATGTTTATGTTTTTTGTTGTTTATGAAATTGGTAAGCTCTAACTGATGTATAGAAGATAAAAGATGCAAATATTTCAAGTTTAGAACTTGGGGCATCACATGTGGTATCAAAGCAATAGTTTTTGGAATAATTGAATAATAACCATAGATGTAGGGATTGATTTTGAATGAGATAGAAATAGGGTTGTGTCTTGCATTCATGCACTACAGGAAAAGCAACCGTTACCGGTAGACATAATCCGCCGGTAACGTGTAAAATACGTCGAAAAAATAGATTTCCGGCGAATTTCCGACGAAAACTACTCCGACGGCAAAACTCGCGTTAGAAAAATATTTCCGTCGTATTATTTTTGCCGGAAATATTTCCGGCGGACAACCGGCGAAAATGTTTTACAACCCGATGCCTTTTCTGTCGTCATATTCCGGCGAATAAACCGCCGGAATTACCGGCGGATAGTGTCCGCCGGAATTACCGGTGAATATGCCGTCGCAAAAGAATCGATGCTGATATTTACCGTTGGATATCACCGTCGAAATAGCCGTCGGAGTTTCCGTCGCATATTTTCACCGAAAATGTTGTGATATCGTATTACCGACAACCATTCCGGTGGATAATCTGACGGAAACCTGTAGCAGAAATTAAAAAAAAAACTTCTTTATTCTAAAAAGTGATTTTCACATTTACACCTGCATACAAAAAATACAACATAATATGTATTAATAAATCCAATTCTAATCTACAATATCAATAGTTACACATAAACCAGAAGAACATCATCTAGATAACAAATAATTAAATATGTATACAATAAACATATACAATAAGAGTATCATCAACAAATATCTAAACATGTTCAAACAGAAAATAGATAAACATGTCCAAAAACACATAAATATAAATGTCCACATCAGTAAAATAGATAAATAATATCTACTCTGATTCAGTTTCATCCTCAGCTGATGCTGTACTCCTCCCACTACTCATCTGCTCCCTCATCTTTCTTATTTCTAACATTTTAGCCTGTTGCTGCTGTATTTGTTTCTGTCAATCAGCTTGTGCTTTTCGTATCTATTCTAGCTCGACTGTAAGGGCAGCTATCTGTTGAGTATATAAGGACTCCTGGGTACTAGATAAAAAATTGGAGCCACTAGATGTCTGCCCTTCATATGCATAGGCCGGCGAGCCTAACCTGTATAATCTGCTATGCTGCATTCCTCCTACCGCTTGCGACCAAATACGGTAGTTAGAATATTCTGTTGATCCAGCAGAAGAACCTTCACCTGCTACAGCCTGACTCTCTCGAACCTGCGTGTACTCCTCCTATGAAAGTTAATAAAAAGTTATATAATTTATACATGATATCACCAAAATTAAACTTATATACTTATATAGGCTTTCCTAGCACGCTCGTCAACCAATTGCTGGTCCTCCTGCCGCTTGTGGGTATGACTATGTAATTCAACAAGAGTCGGTTCTGTACCTAGCACCTGTTTCTGTAATAGACATATATTAGTATTCTAATTAAAGTAAATTATTAAAATATTTTAAAATTTCTTACCAAACATCTTATGTGCTCAATATGAGGAATAGAACCTCCTGTATGAAGGGAACTACCCAAGCCCCTAACACCAGAAGCTCTATTCTGTCTATTTTGATCTCTCCTTTTGCTATAATCTGGGCTACCCCAAGCATTGCTCAACTCTACTCATACACCCTCACCAATCTAGAGCAGTCGCTGGCCTAACTTTCTAATGTCAGTAAGCATGTCTCGCATGCGAGTCGAGCCACGCTTCTCAAAATTCTTTCTAATTTTATCATTATTTTATGGCAGCCAATAAAAATCTTTTTTCATTTAAACACATACAATAAAGAATAAATAAATTTTTTAACTTATATAAATTAGATATAATATAAAAAAATTTATATAATAACATACCTCAAACTCTCTAAACCACATGTCACATACTTCTTTCGAGACTTTCTTCTAGGAAATATAAGGAGCATCGTATCTACTCCGTATTATGTCCCGTATTTTATATGTAGGCTCTTTTGACGGATAAAATCTGAAAGTAATATGTTAGTTATCAAAAAAATTAATTAAATTCTATTAATTTATCTGAAATAAAATTAGTACTTACGTGTCACCGTTAGGTTCAATCAACATGTGACCCTCTATCACCTGCTCTACTGCAGCTGGGTAGGAAGGTCCACCTATAGCGGGCTGAGGTGGTGCTGTAGCGGGCTGATGTGGTGGTGAGACATATGACGGATATGGACATGAAGAATGGGCACCATGAGAAGGTGGGGGTGGGTAATAAGGGTAGAAAGGAGTAGTCTGTGTAAGGTCCGGTAAAGGTAAGTGTGGGTCTGGTGAGTAAAATTGTGGGCTACTGGATGCAGGAGTAGGTATAGGCGGGCTAGACTGACTCTAAGTAGCAGGCTGAGATGAAGAGGTGCCCTTAGTATGTACAGGCCTACTAACAGCAACCTTCTTGCTGCGCCTACCAAATATATTCTTTATCAATCCTTTCTAATGGTCATCACCTGAAGCCATATGCACAAATATTTAAAAAAATATTAGCAACAGAAATTATGATAAAAAATAAATATAAAATAGCGCATGAATTAAATAAATGCAAGTACAAAAAATATTTAAATATAAAATAACACAATAAATAACTAAATATAAGTACAAAAAATTTAATTTTTGGTTAAAAATTATTTACCTTATGTTGATTCACTTTCATATGATGAAATTTTTGTACCACTATCAGACTTGTCATGAATGTCTTCTATGTTTAAATCCAATTCCTCTAACTGCAACTCACTCTCAGTAGTTATAATTTGATCGTCCACATCGTTAGCAACAGAGTTTATGTTTGATATAAACTCTTCTTGATGTGCTGGTGGTATTGAAGTAGTCTTTTCAATAACTCCCCTGAGTTTGATCTTCATAACTATGAGCCAATCTTATTTGCCTCGTACTTTACTCTGGTAGTTAGCAAAATAGACTTAGCTTGCTTGACTAGCAATGATGAATGGGTCAAACTTTGAATATTTCCTACCCCGTTTAACTACTGTTATACCGTATAATAGATGTATTCTTGTACCTCTATTCTTTATTGGATCAAACCACTCACAATTGAATAGATACACATTATTCCCAACACCAGGATATTCCAATTGTAATATTTCTTGTAATACCCCGTAATACTCAGAATCATCACCTGTATGGGTATTCCTTCTAACACATACACCAAAATTATCTATTTTCTATCTTCACACTAATATTTGGTTTGGAATTTATAACTATTAACTAAAAAATTTTGATAACACTTTACAGCTCTATTTGGTCCCCAAGCTAGATCAAGTAGTCCATGATATTACAAATTACTACCTTGAGCGTAGACCTAGTTAATAGGTAAAGTATATCATTCACATGCTTAATAATTAATTAAAGATATATTAATTGAAATGAATAGTAAAAATATGTACCGTATTTTTAAACCAAATAGAAAAATCTGTTTCCACTATCTTTTAGACTTCAACTTGTTCTGTTGTATTCAATCCATCAATGAAACTCCTGTAAACATTAAGGTTTAGATTGAATGTAAGTATGAGCAATAAAATTATGAGCAAACTTATTCATATTTACTCGAGATATGACTCAACTTTATCACAGTTAAGCAAGACATATAAAGTGGCAACTTGTATCTCCTTATCAGTCAAATAGCGTATGGTACTAGTGCCTAAGGGTTCACCACTACTGTTGAATACATATAAATTTGAGGATTAACCAACATTTTTAGGTGCAGTGTTCTGACTTGATTGTGATATTGTTTCAATGTAATATGAGCAAAACTGGATTGTCTCGTACATTAAATATGCTTCACATATTGAGCCTTCAGGATGTGCTTTGTTATTAGCAGTCTTCTTAAGTTTATTTAAGTACCTCTCAAAAGGATACATCCATCGATACTGAATTGGTCCACCGACTCTAGCTTTATATGGCAAATGTACGGGCAGATGCTCCATAGAGTCAAAGGAAACTGGAGAAAATATCTTCTTAAGTTTACATAGAATATAAGGTATATGCTGCTCCATAAGAATCATGTGCTCTGTATTTAATTTTAAAGAGCATAAATTTTTGAAGAAGATACTAAGCTTGATCAAGGCTTCAAAATTTGATCCGGCATATAACTAAAGGTAGTTGGCAATAAATATTGCATGAAGATATGACAGTCATGACTCTTCATACCAAACAATCTCTTAGTTCTAATGTCAACACATCTGCTTAGATTTGAAGAATATCCATCAGGTACCCGTAAACTCTTCATGCCATTCACAAACAGCGCGCCTCTGCTCTAAAGTCAACGTGAATGGAGCTTTTGGTTTAAAAATTTTTTCATTTCCACCATCCCTCAATTCTAATGTTTTTCTCCTATAAATCTCCTTTAAATCCATCATTGCTTTTATATTATCTTTGGATTTATCTTTGATATCCATGATTGTATTGAATATATTATCAAATACATTTTTCTCTATATGCATCACGTCTAAGTTATGTCTAATCAAGTTTATCCTCCAATATTATAATGACCAAAAAATACTTTTCTTAGTCTAATTGTGGTTGACATCATATCCTGACAATTTATAATCAGCTAATATTGGAGATTCCACTATTATGGGGATGAATCTGACTCTTTCAAATATTTTTTCACTAGTTAATTTAGGAGGAGGCAGCGACATAACCAATTTATTTTTGACAAAACCATCCTTATTTCGCCTGAAAGGATGATCTGTAGGTAAAAACATGCGATGACAGTCGAACCAAGTGTTCTTTCCTCTGTGTTTTAAAGTGAATGACTTTGTATATTTTATATAAAGTGGACAAGCTAATTTTCCAGAAGTATTCCAACCTGAGAGCATTCCATACGCGGGAAAATCATCAATTGTCCAAAGTAATGCTGCCCTCATAATGAAGTTCTGTTTGGTAGAGATGTCATATGTACTTATTCCATATTCTCATAATAAATTTAAATCATCAATTAACGGTTGCAAAAATACATCGATCTTTGCTTTTAGATTATATGGCCCTGGAATGACAAGCGTCAGAAATATATAAGGAGTAGTCATGCACAACTCTGGTGGAAGATTATATGGTGTGAGTATGACGGGCCAACATGAGTAAGGTGAAGCAGACTAACTAAATGGAGTGAAACCATCTGCGCATAAACCTAATCTTATATTTCTTGATTCTGAGGCGAAGGTGGGATATGAACGATCAAAATATTTCTAGGCATATGCTTCTGATGGATGTGTAATAAACCCTTCTTGTGAGATATGTTCTTTATGCCATCTTATATATTCAGCATATTATTGACCTTATTTTCAGCTCAGATCCAGAGGTTGGGTCAACCCAGTTGACCAGGTCAACCTGGGTTGACCTAATTGACCCATTAAGCTCAAATCAAGTCCAAATCGAATTCAAACCCTGCCTGGGCTCAATCCACCCTTCCCTTGGGTCCCCTTGACCGGGTTGACCAAGTCCACCTTTGACTGGGTCAACCCAAGGCTTAATGGGTCAAATTTGACCCATTAAAGGCCTTTTAATGCATTGAAGCCTTTCCTAATCGATCCAAAACTCAAACCACGGCCCATTGAGCTTGGTTTCCCTCCTAAATAGCCTTAGGGTCGATCTAGACCGTCCATAATAGGGTTAAGGCTTTAAATAGGGAATTTAGGGTTAGTGTTAGGGACTTTTTGCGTTTGCTCTCTCCCCAAGCTCCCCCAACCCAAGATATCTCGTGTGTGAGCTCCCTAGGATCTCTTCCACTCTTCCCAAGTCAAACCCGCCGTCAAACACCCGCCGGCGGCGAGGACTCCGGCGAACCAAAGCCACAAAGTTTCCAACCCTTTTTCCCGTTGATCCAAGGCGTATTTGACCACGGTTTCTTCTACAACTAGGAGCGTGGACAATCTACAAGTGCAACAAGCTCGAAATCGATTAGATTCATTGGATATTTATGGTAAAAACTCAAACCCTAGTTAGGAGCACTCAGGGTTGATTAGCGAAGTGATTATTGCATACTACTCAAAACCAATCATCCAACATGAATGCTCTTCATGTTTGGAGTCTAGGGTTAAAATTTCACTCGATTTGATCCACCCGATCGAGAGAACGAAGCGAAAATAAGGTTAGGGTCTCGGGTTACGTTTCCGCCTACTAAGGTTTAATCTGGACCGTTGATCTTACGATCGGGATCTCTCCCTTCCGCGGTTCGGGTTGACCGCAGCGCTCGATCCCGCGGTTGCATCCGCTACGTGGCCTCATCATGGCCATCCATTTCAACCGCGGAAGGATCAGACGGCACAGAGGGCCGTCCTACGTGGCTAAGTGCTGCTTCGACCGTGGCAATGATTGCCGCTGCGGTAATCATTGCCCCGGATCCGCGGAGCCTACCCGGGAGCACCGCGTGTCCCACTAGCCGCCGCCGCAGCCCTTCTCTCCCCAATCATCACCGGGACCGCGGAGCCAACCCCCGGGCGACACGTGGCTGACCGTCGCCGCACCGAGCCGCCGTCGTCGCCGCCAGCTATTATTTAAATATATTATATATATAATTTTAAAATAAAAAAACCAGAAAATTAAAAAAAATGATTATTTTATTATTATTATTTACGTTTATATTATTTATAATATTATTTATATTACTATTATTATTATTATTATTATTATCATTAATATTATTATTATTATTATTATTATTATTATTATTATTATTAGTATTATTATTTAAATTTTATTTTTAAATCTTATTATTATTATTATTTTACTTAAAGTTATCTTAAATATTATTATTATTAATATTATTATGTTAATATTATAATATTATTATTTTTAATAATCTTATTTTCCTTAATATTATTATTACATTAATATTAATATTATTAAATAATATTATTATCTTTAATAATATTATTATATTAATAATATTATATTTTCTTAATATTATTATTACATTAATATTAATATTATTAAATAATATTAATATTATTAAATAATATTATTATCTTTAATAATATTATTATATTAATAATATTATATTTTCTTAATATTATTATTACATTAATATTAATATTATTAAATAATATTATTATCTTTAATATTATTATAATAATATTATTAATATTAATATATTAATAATATTATGTTTCCTAATATTATTATTACATTAATATTAATATTATTAAATAATACTATTACCCTTAATAGTATTATTATATTAATATTAATATTATTATATTAATAATATTGTATTTCTTAATATTATTATTACTTATTACTTATTTTAAAAATCCAGATATTTTATTTTAAATTTATTAATTATTTTTAAATATCAATTACTTTAAATTATTTAAAAATTATTTTTAAACCTATTTAAACTTAGAAAATTCATAACTAATTCGTTTTAAATCGTATTTTAACATATAATACCTTGAATTTTTCAAAAAAATGAGAACTTTAATTTAAAAATATTTTTTTAGAATCAATTCTGTACTTTCTGGATTATTTCCTGTACTATCTAATGATGTGATTATTTATTTATTATTTAATTATGTTAAATATAAAAATTATTTTAAAAATACAAAATTATTTTGAAACCTCGCTGTGGGTGGTCAGTGGATCTCTCATGCTTATGTAATGAATTATTTTGAGTTATCTTACTTTCAAAACCTATATGTTTTAAATATTTATGTACTTCAAAATAATTTTTAAAATTACATATTGTTTAAATCTTTTAATTATGAGAGATCCACTCTTGATGAAACTTTAAACATAGGCTATGTACATGAAGAGCAATTCATGTGGGAGAAGGATCAGTGAATGATTGTGTCCCAATCATTCACTAATCAGTTCATTAAGTTTCTTTACTTAGTATTTTCGTAGTCCTTACATGTGTAGGTTGCATAAGCACATAGCCTAAGCTCTCCTAGATCTAAGAACTTGATTGGTGTGTTTATGTTTACTGCATTTACCCTCTATGATATGCCTAAGGGTTAGTTACCTCACTTTATTCCCGTATAACGTAGTGACACCCTAAGGACAATAATTAAGGACCGTCTAGTGAACTTAGAAAAATTCCAAGAATTAGGGTAGAACCCCAAATGACTTGAAATTTGAAACACTTAAACTTAGTGACATCCTAAACCCCTCAAAATTTTTTAGGAATTTTTAAGACTCATCAAACCCCTTAATTGATCAACCCTAATTTACCCGTTAATTAAGCCTCAGAAACTTTAGAAAATTCTAATAAATTCATTTTAAATCATAAAAATACCCATAATATATCAAACTCTTTAGAATTAAGTCCCTGATCCATGAAAATTAAAAGCCCTTTGATTGGACCTCAATCTGAACTTTAATTCAATTTGATTAAAAATCACCTTTTAATTAAATTAAATAATTAAAAATTCCAAATTTTTCTCAAACACTTGGGAACACTTTTTTGGGTCATTAATGACCTTTGGGGGCGACTCCAAGCAATTTGGAACTGATTTGGATCAAAATCCCTAAAACAGCCCCTTTAATTAAATAATTCTAAAAATTCACTCAATAGCCCAAACTTTGAAAATTCATAACTAATTATAGAAAACTCCAAATTGGACAAACTCAAAGGCATTCAACTCACATTAGGGTCTAGTATTCATTAAAAATGTTAAAATTTGAGAAATCAACTGAAATCAAAAAGTCAACAATTCGGTCAAACTTAGTTCAAAACAAGGCCAAAACTTCGAAAATTCATAACTTTGGATAGAAGAGTCCAAATTGGGCATACTTACAGGCTAACTTATCAGGTTAAGGTCTATTATTTTATAAAAATATTAAATATCTACAAATCTCCTTTAATTAAAAAGTCAATTTTGGACCCCTCAGCCTAATGTATAGGTGGACCCTGAACCTCCTGAAAACTAGTGGCTCAACTTAAATTTCAGAAAACATTCCGCTTAACCTAAAACCAGCATACTAATATGATAATAAATAAATTATTATGCCCTCTTCCTTTTAATCTTCAACCAACTAAATCAGCCTAACTAACCCACGGTTGCTACTGGGTAACCCAGGCCTACAAGGCTATTGACTTAGCCCTAAGGAAGGTGGAATAAACTTCATGGCCTCGGTGTGAAACAAAGGTAGTAATCATTGAACTACTAAAATATATTTAATTTGATCTTTAATATATTAATACCCAAACTCGAACCTAAACCTTTCTTCTAGGCTTGCAACAAACCTGGACAATAGACAATTGTAACTAACTACCTAGCTTATGATCCATCCCAGCCACATAGACCTCTACGCACACTGTAGAATTGTTTGCTAGGTCACTACTTCTAGACCTAGGCTAGGCCGGTGTTTACTTTTCCTGCTGTGTGCCGAGCTTTTTCGGGTTTTCACTGCATGTTATGATTGATACTGGCGTGTTTGTTTAGTTTTACTGCACTCTGAGGATTGATGTGATTGCACGATAGACTACCCATAGGTTAGGACCGATCTTGATACTAATGATATTTTCTGCAGGTGGCCATGCTCATGCAGCGCTAAATAAAAGGGGGGTAATAATCATGACTTAAAGACTGACATTATTTTATGTAGGTGCTTCAGAAATTACTCAGCCCCCATAAATAAATGAGGGCTAAATAAAATAATCATTATAAATTTCTACAGGTGCTCCAGAGCTGCTTAGCCCTAAAATAATTAAGAGCATGGCCAAGTGTGATTGTGATGAGTATTTTATTTTTCTTATAACTGCTTGGGATGAAATATATGAATTACTTGAGATGAGTTTCATTATGATAACCTTGCAGGAGAGTCTAGAATTTACTGCTTTCATGTAATGTAATTATTTGTAATCTAGTATAGAGTTGTGAAAGTTTATTTTGAGTGGAAATACAAGAATCCAAATGTTGGATTCTAAAGAGGAAATGACACCCAATATGAGGATAGCCCTTTTCTAGTTGGAAATCCAAATTTAGATCATTCTACTACCCAAGGAGTCCAAGGAAGAGGAGATCCAAGGAGTCCAAGGAAGCTGATATCCAAGGAGTCCAAGGAAGTTGAGATCCAAGGAGTCCAAGGAAGAGAAGATCAAGAAGATGAAGATCTACAGTATCCCACTCAAAATAACTTGTGTCTGTCCTAGGATTAGAAATTCGGGTTGTTGGAAGTGGTGCCCGGCCAGTTTATTTTCTACAGACCTTAGTTTGTAATTAAGGGCAGTTGGCATATGGACATTTAATTGATTAATTTGGTTATTTATTATTGTTTGATGTGATGATGATTGCGTATAGGTTGTATGCTTTTCTTAGTTTTCTGAAGTCTTGCATGCCGCTTTTATTTTAGCCTTGATTTCGTTAGGCTCTCTAAGGACTAAAACTTTTTCTACTCATAACTAATATTCAAAATTTTAAGGCTTAAATAATCTAGTAATTTAACGATCTAAGAAATTGTCGGAATCGTCCGGGGTCGCATGTATATTATTATATTTCTCTCTTTCCTTTTATAAGATACTTCCCCGCCTGCGGGTAGAGTCCGGATAATCTGACCTATGAGGATGATGTGCCGGACCTGGGGAAGCCCAATCTAATTCTAAAAATTATTTTCATAAGCCTTTTTAAAATCATGTGCATATCTAATTTGGATACTTTAACCAGCATGTATTGCATTAGAAATCAACAAAATCAAAATTTTAATTGCATTAGTCCTAGGAGCACACCCTACATCAGTCTGGGGCCAATTAGGAAATCTTCTAGACGTCGGCTCTACTTCCAAAAACTATAACCTACCTACCCATCTTTCATAAATGACTGGACAGCATGGTTTTGAAGCGACTAGGTGGTTAACTGGCTCCCCAATCTAGGCCAGGGTAAGTCCAGATTTCACATTGCATTAGCTAGGACACGGGTGTTAGTGTTGTAGAATATTAAACCCATTAGATTTAGGATTCAAGGCTACTATTGTTTCGTAGCACGCCTCATCAGCAGGTAGGTCTTATATCTTCCAGAGACCATAAGCCCTGCATATCCGCGTCACACGGATGACGCCACCTCCATCCTTCTCTCCTGCATGCTTTGAGTGCATGATTTATTTATTTTCTCCAGTTTCTTCTTACTACCTTAGTCCCTCCGGATGCTGATCTGAGCCGTGCATGTTGACTAAGCCTAGTTGAACCTTTCTTTCTCTTTAAGTAGGATTTCCTAGTCTTCTCCCCACGTGTCAATCCCAATTTAGGAAGAATAATGTAGAATCCTTAATCGAGAGTTTTCTCAGGCCCCGACCGAAGATGTAATTAACTACGGGGGCTTGTGCCCGTGGGAAACCGAATCCCACTTTTAAATAAACCTCACTCGAGCTAATGTATCGGGTGGGGAAAACTCATTGTGACGATAAGGTCACATATATTGTTACCCATCGAGGTGTGCTGGTGAGAGCCACTATCCTCAATGGTTAATCGTATGTGTGATCGAATCTGCCCTCCCATTGGCCAGATATTATCTTCCCTCGCGGGGTCGCGGTGTTTGTTGTCCTTTCGGAGGTCCACACATATCTCATTGATACATATAATCGTTGCAGTCTAGGAATTATGGGTAAGTAAAATAACCTGCTAGCTGGTACTTTCTTTAGCTTTCTTTTCGTGATAGATTTTGATTTAAATCTCGGTGCATTACAATGATGGCATGCAATATCTGATTGAAAATCTTTGTAGAATAACATGCATCCATTAACACAATAATTTATCTTTTTGTATGTCAAACTAAGCTTGGAAACCAACTTTTTAGTCTGATATAAATCTGTAGAAATTATGTTATATGCTGGATTGGTTTCTTTGAGCAGTCCAATAAATTGATTGAAACAATCACGGGGGACATTATATTCTGCCTTGATACTTAACATCTTAACAGTAACGGATAATTCTGAGTGAGTGGTGCAATATTTTCATATTGATTGTTATGAAGCATGCAACAAATCATAAAAATTTTGGGCTTCTTTATTAGGTGACTCTTCTGTATATTATTCAAATTGTGCTCCACTTGCATCATGAATTAAGTCCTCAAGATTAGGTATGATATGCTCTTCCTCATCTCTAGTAGCACTTGTCAATGGACAATATCGAGAATCAAAATGTGGTTCATACTCACCATAAGAAGTTCAATACCAATATTCTGGCATGAAGCCTCGACGATATAGATCAACAGTAATGTCATCTGGGCTAAGGTGCACCTGATTTTTATGTTTAGAATATGAGCAACGAAACTTTTCATCTGAGATGAAGCTGGATAGTTGAGAAGCTATCTAAATAAAAATATTCACCCCCTAATGAACTCATCAGTTAATGTATTTCATCCTTGCGCCGATCGATTATACATCCAACTTCTTTGAGTTCTGATATCCATAATATATAACATACATATAATATTAATAATAAAGATATATGTTATGATTACTTGTCATACGATAATACAGTGATATTCTAATAGTTAATGGAGCATAGGTTGCGGCGTGATACTAACGTTTCTCATAATCAATTTGGATTCATGCCGGGTAGGTCTATTATGGAAGCTATACATTTATTGAGAGGTTTGATGGAGAAATATAGAGAGAATAAGGAGGATCTACATTTGATATTTATTGATTTAGAGAAAACATATGATAAATTCCAAGAGAAGTGCTATGGAGAGTTCTTGAAAAGAAAGGAGTTAATAACGCTTATATTCAAATCATTAAAGATATGTATGCAGGAGCTGTTACTTGTTTTCAAACAGAAGGTGCATGGTTTGACCAAGTATTTTCCTATTTTGGTTGGATTACATCAAGGATCAGCTTTAAAGCCATATCTTTTTCCTTTAGTCATGGATGTTTTCACTTGAGTAGATCTAAAATTGAATATATGGAGTGTAATTTTAGTAGTAGTAGACCTAGTGAGGGGATTGTGACTTTGGGCGATCAACTAATTAATAAGAGTACACATTTTAGATATCTTGGATCTACTGTTCAAAGTGATGATATAATAGATAGAAAATAAGCGCGAAAGGGAGAAAGTTACCAACATAGCAAGCGAGCTCTTGTTTATGTCATAACTTCCAATGCAGTAGGAAGGGAAGGTCGTCGAAGGAGCGAAGTCGAACAGCATCAAATGAGAAAGTTACCTGCACAGCAAACGAGCGAGCTCTCATGTAAAAAATGTAGGAAGTTAGGTCATCGAGCGAAGTCGAACAATGCGAAAGGGAGAAAGTTACCTACACAGCAAGCGATCCGAGCGGAACGTCGTCGAAGGAGTGAAGTCGAATAGCGTCAAAGGAGCGAAGTCGAACTGCGTCAAAGGAGCGAATTCGAACAGTGTCGTCAAGGAGCGAAGTCGAACTGCGTCGAAGGAGCGAAGTTGAATTGCATCAAAGGAGCAAAGTCAAACAGGCGAAGGAGAGAATTTGAACTGCGTCGAAGGAGCGAAGTCGAACAGGCGAAGGAGAGAGTTTGCGGAATGTCCCGAAGTCGAGGGCACGGGCGATATATTGGAAATACCGACATTTTTTCCGGCAGAATATCCGCCGGACATTACCGACGGAATATGCGTCAGTAAATTGCTAACACAGGTGCAAACCCAGCGGTTTCGCCACCGGTAATTTACCAACGCTATTTTTTGCCGGAAACTTCGTCGTTAAATTACCGGCGGATAAGTCCATCGGTAATGCTGTCGTTGTTTCCAGCGTAGTAGTTTCTGCCGAAAATTCTGTTGGTATTACCTGATTTTCCTGTAGTGATGAACATCTATTACACATATTATATTGAGTTGCATTCATAAATATATGTTGCATAGATAATTGAGTATGCACTATATGTTAAATAATTCTGTTTAACTGATCAAGCAAAGGTAGATGGAGCCAAAGGGGAAATAAATTATCCTTGAACAAGATATATGAGCAACTTCAGTTACACCTGAGGGTTTATTATAGTTTTTTGATATGAATGAACAAATGGTTAGTGATAGATTGACTAAATAGTATGAACAAGTACCTTTTGAACATAAACCTCCACCATTCAAAAAAATGGGTGAATATAATAAAAAAAAGAGACTAGTAAGATCATGAAAGCCCCTATTCAAAGCACCCCATAATGTGTCTAGTGTGGAAGAAGGCATGCAAGACAAAGTTATAGAATTATAAGGCAATGGTTCATGTCTGGTAGATATGGGCATGATATGATGGATTGTCCACTACGTAGACATGAACAAGGATTTGTTCGAACTGGTGAAGGTACTATAAGTAGTACTTGGGTTAAACCTATACAATCAAGAGTATCTAATCAACCAACAAGAAATTTCAAATCTGTATGATAGTTCCACTAGCATGGTTTATATTTTGAATATTATTTTAAAATTTATCTTTGTTGATTGAAAAGTATTGCATATATTGCATCACATGATACATGATCGATTAACTCACATGTATTCATTCTGTTGGAGAATGAATATATATTTTGATTGCTATGATTGATATGATTGGTGATTTGTTGTGTTATGAATTATTGAGGAGAACTATTTTCTAGGGTGAGTGGATTGTAAAGACCTGAAATTGGGGTATTAGTGAGCCGAGCTGGCTTACGAGCCTGCTCGAGTTTGACTTGTTAATAAGCTTGCAAGTCGAGCTTATCGAGCCACGAAATCAATCTTGAGCTCAAACTCCAACTTTTTTATTAAATGAGCTCAAGTTCGAGCTTGATGAGGCTCAGCTCATAAGCTCGTGAGCTAACTCAAATCACTATTAATATTTTTTTTAAAAAAAATTTATTTATTAATTAAATTTAAAAATCCCACCAGCACTATTAAAAATCCCTCCTACGATTTTAAAATTCTCGCTCGTAAATTTGCAAAATGAGGGGGCCGCACATGTATAAGTCTGTTGGAGCTCGGACTGAGGCGGACCGTGCGCTTGTAAGCTTGTTGGAGTTCTGCGCTCGTTCACAGAAGGTGGAAGACATAGAAGGCAGCCTGGACTGACAGAGGCTCGTGGGCGGCTCGAGCTTGTTTATAGTGGGACGAGTCGAGTTTGAGCTCGGCTTTTGAGTTCAACTCGAGCTCGAGCTCATGTTTGAGTCATTTTTCTGATTGATGAGCCGAGCTTGCTAAGGGCATTACTCGACTTGACTTGACTCGTTTACACCCCTACCATAAATTATGAAATTAATTTAAAATGAAAATATGAAAATTTTGAACTAGAGCCTTGTTGTGCTGTTGCAGCGACATCAGGAAAGTACCGCCACAATGTTGGAGTCTCTATTTTACAATATGTGTGGGATATATCATTAGAGAGAGAAATATAGAAGTTCTTCCTAGGCTTCTTCATTCATTGCTTATATTATGAAAAATTATTCAAATTATTGTCAGTGACATCTACTATGCATATGTATTCAATGATTTCAAGTTTAGTATAAATATATGATATCTCTCATTTTACTTTTACATATAACTTTTGATATGTTATGTATATTTTTATTGTGCGCATTTTAACTAGCTTATATTGAATTTTCATAGGATGGTTTGACTTATTTGATATTTTAATTGAAATGAGTGGGGAAATATTAAGTGCAAAATGATCAGGTACTGATGTACTGAATATGGATATGAGATACATGACATATATGTGATTGCTCTTCATCTGACATAACATGCATTTTCATATAATACGTGCATATGGATGAGCACACTAGATAGATCTACATGTTATGATAGTTGCATATGATATGTACATGATGTATGTCGTTATGATATACATGATATGAAATACATGTAAGAATAAACAAAATAAATGAATTGATGTGTTATACGAGATGAATGGGATTAGTATAGATTTGATTGAGAAGACTAATGAGTAATATATGATTGATGAACAGAAAATGATAATTGATGACTAGTAATTGATAAGATGGATGACAAATAATATTGATAATATATATGACCGATAATATATGACATATAAGACCAGTGATAGATGATAGATATGATCGATTATATATGACATAAGACTGGTGATAAATTATATATATTATCAATGATAAATGATAAGATAAGACAAATGGTATATGATAGATATGACTAATGATAGGTGACAAATAAGATCAATGATATATAATATATGCGACTGGCAATAGATGATAGATAAAAATGATGATATATGATAGCTATGACTTATGATAGATGACATATAAGACTGATGATATATGATAAATATGATTGATGATATATATATATATATATATATATATATATATATATATATATATATATATATATATATATATATATATATATATATATATATATATATATAAGTGAAAATGCATCAGAAACCGGCGACAAGAAGGTGCTATATGCATGAAGGAAAGTTACAAAAAAATGTGCGTGACAAGCAGCAACACAACAGATGTGGCGTGTTCCAGACACACACCACCTTTGTTGGGGGGTATTTGTTGACCCACATACTGTAGACAACAGAAACAAAATAAAAAAAAATGTCGCTCTTACCTGTAGCGCCGAACTCCACGCGATCAGGATCCCCCAAATCCCGCAGTTGGGATGTCCCCCGCCGTTCTTCGCACGATGACCGCACGTCTACGCCACCAATTCCACGCTTATCTTAAATGCGTCGCGCGATCTCCGCTAAGAGCCGACCCCAGCCTTACGTCGTTAAAAGCCGAAGGAAATGAGGAGCGAAGCTTTTTTTTTTACTCCCGCAAACCTCCCAGTTCCGCCGCTGCTGTTCTGCTTCGCCTCCTCTGTTGTCGCTTCTCCGGCTCCCAGTTGCTGTCCGACTTCGGCTCTTCCGACGATCCCCTTCCTGCCGAACCGGAAGCTACAACATTTCGATCGGAAGCAATACGGGAGCTTGCTCTCTGCGAAGGCAACCTTCTCCTTTCCATGCACCTCTCCGGCTCCCTCCCTGTTCGACTTCGCTCCTCCGACGATTCCCTTCCTGCGGATCGGAAGTAGCGGCTGGAGTTCGCTAGCTAAGAAGATAACTTTCCCTCCTTCACGCACCTCTCCAGCCAAATCCCGTGAAAATGCCGAACTCAGAGAGGGGGATTAAGAGATTCAGTTCAAATCCTGCTCAAATGCTAAACTAATCCTATTCAAAATCAAGTTTAAATCCTACCTAATTATCATTATTTCTATTAATTATGAATTAATTTTAATTTATTATGATTATTTAATATTAAATATAATTAATTATTAATAATGTTGACTAATCATGTTTAATTAATCTTAATTAGTTTGCATTAATAATTAAGTAATTACTTTTAATTTTCTAATTAATTATAATTAATTTCTATTAATTATAATTAATTATTTAATTAAAAATAATTAATTTTTTATTAATGACAATTAATTATTTTTAATTAATTATGATTATTTCGTTAATAATAATTAATTATTTTAATTATTATTAATTATAATAAATTCTTGTTAATTATAATTAGTTATAATAAATGATAAAGAAATGTACTCCTCTCTTACCTTGACACCGACCTCACCGACGACACGTAGGGTAAAGTCCCAAATCCTGTCCTCGACGCGCTTGATGCGCTGGTGGACCTCCTATACGCGCTCTTGTAGCACGGTGGGGGGGAATCCAGTGCAACAGGTACGACGAGGCAGGTAAGCCCTATACGTGCTCTTGTAGCATGGTGGGGACAGTCCTCGACCTCGACATCGACATCAGCACCGTCAACCTCGCTCAGGTATAATCTCTGAACTCAGATCCCTATTCTTGTCATTTGCAGTGGACCGGCAAACCACCTATACGCGCTCTTGTAGCACGGTAGGAGGAAACCCGGTGCGGCGCTTACGACGAGGCGGGGAATCACCCAAAATCCCATTTTCGGTGTTTGCGCCGGACCGGAGAACCACCTATACGCGCTCTTGTAGCACAGTAGGAGGGAGCCCGGTGCGACACATACGACGAGGTGGGTAAGCCCTATATACGCTCTTGTAGCGTGGTGGGGAAAACCACTGGTGCTCTCGTACGGTTACTGTTGAAGACCCCATACACGCTCTTGTAGCGTGGTGGGATGAAAGATATACGGCCGCGGTGTCTAAAGACACCTACCATACACGCTCTTGTGACGTGGTGGGAAGGCCCAGCTCCCTACATTTCCCCAAACGGGGGATATGCCGGGATGCTGCCGAAATTTACACTGAAGCACACATGACCTGGACAATAAAGAATATCTAACTTGAGCAACAATACAAAAGACCAGTACTTGAACAGAAGTGCATAGAACTCGAACAATTAGGGGACTGAATCCGAGCTGAACAAACAAGGGACTTGAACTGAACTACAGGGAACAGAACCCCAAGTGCTAAAATGTGCAATAATAATCAAAATGCAAAAGATAAGTGATAAATTTGTTTATTTGAATAAACACCAAGTTAACAGCAGGAGACTCGTGGTGGACTTTCAAATGTAATTGACTTAAGCATTAGTCAACTATGAAATGTACAAATACTACCCACCTGGAGCATTTAAAGACTAATCATGCAAATAAATAGTGCCTGTTGATTGAAAAAGGCAACACTGGCAATTGATAGCGGAGGACCTGTCACTGCAAATAAGTACAATCAACACCACCTGAGATTGGTGACAGGTGGATACAGTGCAGGAACAATGGCTCTTCTGCGAATACTTCTAAGAGATCATATTAAACACGACTAGTCCCTATACATAAGCATGATCTATTTGTGGATAACAACAGCGGGTACACTGTGATTATGGAGAACCCCTGTGGGCACAAATATGTACAAAGACACATGGTGAGTACGAATACCAGTTGACCTCTCGGACAGAATCCTCCCGCAAGAGGGACATCTCCTGTAAGAATGGAAGAGATGTTTGAGCAAATTTGAACTAAACTTCCTGGTGTTCCAAAGTTCCTTCTTTGCCTTTTGTCCAAGAGAAAACATCTCTGATATTAATAGGCCTTGGAAGTGCGAATAATCTTCGAAGCTTGGCATTGCAATACGACGTACCATGCTTACCGAGGGTGCTGCCGTACTGTCCCCACCGATGAGGCTCAACCAAAGAATGCAAGCATATATTCGGATAAAACCCTCCCAGGAGAAAGGCACCTCACATGAGAACGGAGGAGATGGTCGAGCAAATTCGAACTAAACTTCCTAGTAAGACCCATGGGTCACTAAAATACGGCATCAGACCACCGGATCTGTAACCCTCGTACAAACAAATATGGGGCACCGGCAAAACTCGAAATAAGGCTTCAACTGATCTAGTAAATTGCCTAACCAGCCGGACACCCCTCTACGCAGCATGCAAATATTCTAAAATATCCCTTATACGTGTATTATAATAGGCGTGATGGGTTATGAATGTATATCATCCTGCATTACATATAAGCGCATCGTATGTGCAAATCTAAGAGCTTATATACGTGCATTTTAAGAGTATTCCCACATGTGTTTACATAAGCAGAGGGTTTCACTCTAGTGTGTCCTCTGACACTGTTATTGCACTCCAAATCCTCCTGCTGTATAAGCAGAGGGTTTCACTCTAGTGTGTCCTCTGACACTGTTATTGCACTCCAAATCCTCCTGCTGTATAAGCAGAGGGTTTCACTCTAGTGTGTCATTTGACATTGCTATTGCATTTCAAATCCTCCTGCTGTATAAGCAGAGGGTTTCACTCTAGTATGTCATTTGACATTGCTATTGCATTTCAAATCCTCCTGCTGTATAAGCAGAGGGTTTCACTCTAGTATGTCATTTGACATTGCTATTGCATTTCAAATCCTCCTGCTGTATAAGCAGAGGGTTTCACTCTAGTATGTCATTTAACATTGATATTGTATTTCAAATCATCCTGCTATATAAGCAGAGGGTTTCATTCTAGTATGTCATTTGACACTATAATTATATTTCAAAAAATCATGCATGCATATGAATGTATCATGTGAAATGCATCCACCGACATACACCCGCATGGGCCCCGGCGAGTGTGTTATTGGTACACACGTGACGTCTAGGGATGCTGCGCGGGTCAACAAGTGAATTCAGGTTCGAGCCCGATCCTTCTATTCAGGTAAATAGGAGTTGACACGGCTCGAACTATTAAATAAATATGCGGTCGCAAGATCGACCGGGATATTTATTTTACATTCATATTAGGCCTTCAAGGCCTATAATCAAGAGAATTCAATAACAAGGGCATAAAGCCTATGAAGCCCAATCCTCTGTCAATCACTGGACAGAGTCGACAAGGTTCAAAACATAAAAATATGAACGACTGCACCCCGATGATGGCCGTGTTGAATGAAAATATCAACCGGAGGGGTCCATTTCAAATATCTCAAAGTACCACCCAAATTCCCTACAAAAATCCAATCTTCTGAAAAATCCCAAAATCCAAAAATCTTTCCAACTCCAGATATTTAAAAATTGAAATCCAACTATCAAACCGCTTAAAGCAAAATCCATCCATCCTCCGCAACAGTTTGCTGAGATGGACAAGTTAAAATTTACTTCAGCTCGCAAAGAGCTAATGCCTAGTCGAAAATATCACTAGGATCCATTCTCAAACAATCTCCTGCCAGCAAGGACGTGGTACGAGTCCTCTAACCGGCAGTTTCGCCGTCAAATGGCACTGCAGGATAAACGGTTATGACTCGGGGCCCTCTGAACCAGGTGGTTGCCGCCAAATGGCACCATTATATTATGGTTATGGCCAGAGCCCGTATGCTCCCCAATGGCATCAAATCCTTGAGATATGAATCAATAGGATATGATCGATAAGGCACAAAGCCCTCTGTTAGCTAAGGTGGATTCAAATTTGTCCCCTTAGACAAATATTCCCCCCAGGTCTACAAGGTACCCTTGGACGAAGCAACCCATGGCTGCCGACAAGGATCCTTCTGTCAGGTTGGGTCGACTACCTCCTCTGACTAAGTAGACCAGGGACCACGATGGCCCGGGACGACGGAACCATGGGATCTTGATCGGGTATATATATATATATATATATATATATATATATATATATATATATATATGAGATAGATTACAAATAAGATATATAATAGATAAAACAAATGATAGATGATAGATATGATCAACGACAGATGATAGATGAAACAAATGACAAATGATAAATGGTAAAGATGGATGATGATAGATGATTTTTGGCACCTTTAGGATCCGAGTATTGTTCAAACCGGTTTGATCTGATTAGAAGTTAGGTAATATGTTGAATTTTTATATTTGAACTCCTTTGCATGTGCATGTGTTAGAAAATTATAGTGTGCATGAAAAAGGTATGTATACATTTTGGAGTGTGTTTTGAGGGTATAAATGCATGTTTGTGAAATTTGAATTTTTTCCCTAGAGTACCCTAGCACTATGTTTCTGGAATATGAGAACTGTGAATTTTGTAAGGAGCACCTTGGTGCCGATCCAAATTTTATATTAAAAATATTTTTTTTACTATTTCTTCCAATTCATTTCGTTAGCATCTAATGTTGGAGAGAGAGAGAGAGAGGGATTTTGGAAAGAGAAAATAGGAGTTAAGCTGCTTTGGTTTATTTTTAGTCGCCAGCCAAGTTTTGAAAGTTGTCTAGATCGAGATAGATTATACTATGTCTATCTCAGTTTTAAAAAATATAAATTTTTTTTGAATTTTTTAGATTAAAATTATATTTTTGTTATCGGGAAATGAGGATAAATTTATACGACCAATAAAATTTTTACCGCGTAACTTTTTGTATGTTATAAAGAGTGAGATTTTAAACATTTTGAATATTTTTTGGGAATTTTACACTGAGAGTTTTGAAATACATGCAATTTTTATTGAATAATAAATAGTTTAAATTCTAAAAATTAATACTGTAGTATAATTAAAGTTTAAAAATAATGCTCTACACGATCTTTGGTATTTTGATTGTTTTAAAAAGGTGTTTTTTGCTTGGTATAGTTTTCTCTTATATACCGTTAGAGTATTTTGACAAATTTTGGAATGTGTTTATTTACGTATTAATCACTGCAATGTATTGAAATATATACCTAATTGATTGAAATGAGTAATTTTGTGGAGATTTGAAAGAGGCGGAGGAAGTTATATTTTGATAATATATGTACACTTTACTTCAGATTTGTTGAACTTTGTCAGTTATTCAGAATTTTTTGAAATCCATATGTTATTTAATGTTATTGAACACTATCTGTTGGCTCAAAGTTATTGAACTTTGTATGTTGGGAATGATATATGAAGTGCTTGTGTATTTTGCATGAAGTCCTGATAACTATTTTCTACTTAGTTCCTCTTTTTAATATTCAATGGATTTTGAATAAAATAAATATTTAGAAATCTAGATTGTATTTGTGGCCTACTGAGTTATTTTAGCTCATTGTGGTTTTATATTTTATTTTCAGGATATAGGAAAGAAAATTATCTAGTTAAGTAGCTATTCAGGATCTAATCTGAGTCTGTATAAGTATTATTCTATTTTGATTTTTGTACAGTCATGACTTTCTTTTGTTATGTTATGCGCATTTTTCTACTGCATGTAGCAATGTACTGTAGTGTTACTATTGTATATACATTTTGTTGATGAAATCAAAAGAGATTTTGTGGATAAGTTTATTTGAGTACTTTGGATGTTTAGTAGCTTTGTAGCCTCATGTTGTTTTAAAATGCATATTGAAAAAATGTGAAAATTTTTCATAACTAGATCCTGGGTTTCACCCGTTATAGCTCATCATGATAAGACATGTCTCATCAGTGGGTTTTGTTGGGTTGGGTTGTGAATGATGATAAATAAGATATATAACAGATAAGACATATGATAGTTGAGATAGATAATATATATAACTAATGATGAATGGGACGGGTTATTGTTGGGTTGCCCCGATGATATATATATATATATATATATATATGATGTTGATTGATTGATGAAAATGATTAACTAATTGAATGATAATAGATGCGTGATTAATAATTGATATGTAACAAGATTGTCATTGTATTGATATGATATATGATAAATGTGATATGATTGATTCATTGGATATAGACAAAACCACTTTTTGTATGAATATGAATTTATGCATTGTGTTTATATTTTGTGCATCGATTTTAGTGATTGAGATTGATAACTTGCTGGGCTTTGTGCTCATTATATGATTTTTACATATTTTCAGGTAAGTGTGAAGAATAAGTGGAGAGAGATTGAGCTGGGCAACAGGCTTAGGTTTTCTTACTGCATCTATTGGTTTTCCTTTTTTTTATATAATCATGATGTATCTACAGAGCTGGGCTATTATTGATTGATTATCATTGCTATTATATATGTCATTTTAGGCATGGAACATCATGTGAATATTGGATGAAGAGTAACATATGTTTATATTTTCTGTTGTTTATGAAATTAGTAAGTTCTGGTTGATGTGCAGAAAATAAAAATATATTATTTTTCTAAATTTAGATATTGGGGCATCACACTTTCGACCTCAGTGGCTCGACTACAGTCCTTCTGATCTCTATTGCCCGCCGACCATGATCCTTTCGACCTTTTTTCGTCCGTGAACTATGATCATTTTGATCTCATCACTTGTTGACTACGGTCCTTCTAACATTCGTTGCCTGTCGACTACAATTTTTAGACCTCAGTCGCCCGGCTATGGTCCTTTGGACATTCTTCGCTCATCAACCATGGTCCTTTTGATCTTTGTCGCCTGTTGATCACGATCCTTCTGACCTTCGCCACCCGTCGACCATAATCCTTCCAACCTCTGCTGACTGCCATCCTTTTGACCTTGCCCACGGACTATGTTCTTTCCAACCTCCTTGCTCCCCGACCATGGTCCCCAGGCCATCTTTGCCTATTCCAGTCCTCAAACCACTATCGACTGACTCCTATTCTCGGGCCACCATTGCCCCACTATTGTCCTTCTAACCTCCATCGCTCGTCGACCACAGTCTTTCAACCTCAATCACTTGACTACGATCCTTTCAACCTCTGTCCCTCATCGATCATAATCCTTCCGACCTACCTTGCCCGGTAACTACAATATTTTGACCTCAGTCGCCCGACTACTAATCTCTTGACCTCAGCAGCCTGTCGACTACAGTCCTCAAACCCCCATCGCCCTACTAAGACCTCAAACCACCATCTCCTGATTAAGGTTGGTCCGACCTATGCTACCCACTGATTACGGTCATTGTAACCTCTGTTGCCCACCAACCCCTATTCTTCGATCCCAGTCACCCATTAACTACAATCTTCGAACTACCGTCGCTCGACTACAATCCTCTTACCATTGTTGTTTTACTACGGTCCTATGATCACCATTATCTGACTATGATCCTTTTAATCTTCGTTGTCGGCCGACCACGATCCTCCAACATCTATTACTCATTATATGTATCTATGTTGAATCTTCATATAATGCTAGTGCTTAACTCACTATCTCCCTACCGCCGTTGTGAATGTTCCGGCACAAAATAATATTTATATTTATAATAATATTAGTACTATCAAATAAAAAAAAGGGCAATCTTTTATAATTTTGGAATCATATTATTTTAATAATTGCTATTTAGTAATTATACTACACTACAAGGGAAACGATGGCAAAAGACGCTTGGTAGGAGAACCCTGCTATTCCATTGACGGAGAGGGAGAACGATGCCGAGTTCTTCCTCCACGTTACCTCTTTCAGCAGTTTCAATGGATTCCTCGTCTTCATCTCCTCCTCCAATTCCTAACCCTTTCGCCTCCCTATCTTCCTTTATACAGCACCAGCTCTGCCGCCTTAGTGCCGACCTCTCCACCCGATTAGCCGTCGTTCGCCGCCAAGCCCTCGCTGCCACTTGTGCTCCGGCGGAATTTCCTTTCGCTGCACTTTCTATGGCGGCCCAAGGGCGGCACGCTTTCGACATCGCACTGAGCGCCGATTATGTTGCCCGGACACTTGCCGGCACGGCGGTGTACACCGTCGGCAACGCCAATAACGAGTTTGTCCTCGTATCCGACCCCAATAATGGGGCCAGATCACTCGGACTACTCTGCTTTCGCGAAGAGGATGCTCAAGCTCTTCTCACTCAGGTGTTTTACTACTTTTTTGTTTTGTTTGGTGGGTTTTCTTCATCCAATATTATGATTCGAGATATGATTTAGTGCATTTGTCTTTGTTTTTCAGGTTCAGCTCCGGCAACCGATTTTAGGGAGGGGGGCAAGGGTTGTTCCCATTAATCTCGACCAGGTCTCTCTCTCTCTCTCTCTCCCTCTATCTCATTTGTTGTAAATAATGGGTGCATGAATGCATCAAACTTTTTGTTGCAATATGAATGTAGTGCTACTTAGCAGACAAGCAAGTGGAATAATTTTTTAGATGAGCAAGGTAACATTAGCAGCTAGGGATATTAAGAGTGAACGGAGAGATGTGATTTCGTTTTTAATTTACTTTGGAATGGTGAAAGATGAACACTGAATTTTTATATGCAAATTGGCCAATTGGGTAATGTAACATGTTGGGAATTTTAGCTTATGCCATGTTGCTGATTTTCTCCTTGCTGTTGTGTATGCTTTGTAAGATGCATGTATGTAACTGATTAGAGACTTCTTATTTAGATGCACAAGGCAACAATAGTAGCTGAAGATATTAGTAGTGAATTGAAAGAGAAAATTTGTTTTATGTTTTAAAGCTTGGGATGAATTTTGAACAATGTGAAGATTAAATTGCAAATTTGGTAATGCCATTTGATGGGAGTTTTAGCTTATGCCATCTTACTGTCTTATCCTTGTTATTTTGTATGTTTGGTAAGATGGACATTTGTGAAATTAGGGTTTTATTAGAGGCCTCTTGTTTCCGAGTAATTAGATGCTTCTTGTTTAGAAGCCCATTATTAAATGATAGGAAGCCAGGTTTATGTTTAATGACAGATCACATTGTAGATCGGTGATTGGAAAAGTTGACACCAGTGAATAATGAACATATATAATACGTTAAGTATTTAAATTGGTGGTGAATTTGCTATTGAATGCATTTCTAACATGAAGAAGCTTCAGTTTTAATCTAAGCATTGTTGGTAGTTATCAATGCGGGAAGAAATACTTATCAATTTGTGTTTTAAATTTGTTATTGTTTGTTAAAATGTCGATGGACTGTTCATCAGTGATATTGGGTACCCAATAACAAGTTTCTATTTCTTTTTTTCTCACACACCCAAGAGACTAAAAAAAATTTTCTACCTGCACAAACAAATACAAGAACAAACATTGGAAAATACATGCAACATACGCTAGAGCATTTAGAGACAAAGGAAGGTGAGCGCTTGAGCTTGTTTGTAATAAGCTTTGAATTTCAATTTTTTACTTTGTTGCTGGAAGACAACTGCAATGCTGCCAAGCTTTAGCAAACTTTCTTTGTTTCTTCAAGATAAGGACAAATGCCATGTTAGAAAAATAAACAAGCGACAAGGAATTGAAACCAACAAGAATTTTGTGAAATGCATAGGATAGAGGAGCTCATGATCTGTTTCCACAGCTTGCCCTATAAATATGCATGGCAAAGAACAATACTTATTGCTGTGCTGCAATATATTTTGAAATGCATAGAAATATATAATAAAAGAAGATTGCTGGTTTGTGATACCTTCTTTTGGCATTGTCTTTTTCTGTGTCATTTAGGGCCTTAGAAAATCATTAGTCTTGCTTTCTCTTGCAGTTGACGCATGCAAACTGAAATAATGTCCCTTGCCAGTTTAGTCATTGTATTGAAAATACAATATTGTTATCTGTTATTCCTCACAAACTGACTGCATGCCTGTTTATACACTTGAATTCGCTAGAAACATGCATTAAGTTTCATTCTACTGACACAAAATGATATTCCATCTTGGCGGTAGCTTCAGAATTTTTCTAAAGTTTTGTAAAGAATTTCTAAAATTTGTTACGTTATTGATGAATTTTGACTTATGTTAAGAAAGGTAGAGGTAGGCCTAAAAAGGCTTGGTTAGAAAATATTAGAAATGATCTTTCTTTATTAGATTTAAACGAGAATTAGACTTTTAACATGACACAATGGAGAAAAAAGGATTCATGTAGCAGACCCCACATAGTGGGACTAAGGCTTGATGTTGTTGTTGTTGTTGTTGTATCGATGAATTTTGAAGAGCAATAGTTTGTGTTAGATTAAGAAATCTTTAATATTTTTCTTGCAACACAAAAAAAGAAGGGACCTACTTGTCATGCATTCTATTGTTTATCAAGATTAATTGTTTTTTCCAAAAAAAAAGTAGGAAAAAAACAAATGAATGAGTATTTCTATTATGAGAGAATAGAGAAAAGGTTAATTGATATGTATAATTTTTGTTATGATATGTTTAATTGTATTTCATTGAATAATTTTGTGTCATTTTTACACAATTAAGGGTACTATTACTCTAAATTCGATTGATAAGGTACCTCAGTAGTGTTTTTCCAATGGTTATGAAACTGTGGACAGTTGGCATTCATACGGTAATGATTTTTATTGTGTGTCACTTGCAATTCAAATTTGTGATATTTCTGGTCTTTAAAAAAAGCAACAACTCATCGAACAAAGTCTTAGAATGTAGTTCCTACATGCATGAAGATTATATAATACGCTGTTGCATTGGTTATCTAGTATAACTTGAAATTCAGATTGTGCATGCCTTGATTCGTGCAACTAAGTTATTCGTAGAAGTCCCCTCTCTTCCCCAACCAACATTTCAACCCTGTTATGCATAGCACAAACAACACAACTGAATGCCAATATTCTTCTTGGAACTTCTGCTATTAAAGTGTTAATTTGGTCAAAACCAAAACTATAGGAACTTTCCATTATGATCCTTTACAGCACCTTGAGTAACATTGGTTTCTTGCTTTATATTTTCCTTGAGTTTCTCCTTTACACTATTCCCAACCTTGGGTTGTCTGTGCAGTTTTGTTTCAGTTTTTTACATTCCTTAGCACAATTATGCTCCATTATTTTCTTGCTACTTAAGATCATTATTGGCATACATTTCCTCTTATTTCAAGGAAGGGTGTGCAAAAATACTTGAATTGACTTGTATCAAACCAATCAATCTGCATCCCTTCTCAGAAGTCATGGTTCAATTTCGACCCCTAAAATATGCAAAAATGTAGTGTCTCTTCTTGGTTCAACTAGTCTAGTAACTTGGAATTGACCCGAACCAAAACCTAAGGGTTTATGAGTTTATATTTTAAAAGATTTAACAGAAGCCTCACATACCTAAATGTATCATTAATAATTTTCTATAAATATAGAAGTTTTACTTGATTTAAAGTTATACTCGTACCTTATCTTAAATGTTTTCGTGCAAATGACTTAAAACATAAACAATTACAATATGCAGTATAATCTATTTTTGTTTAATTGTTTTTAATTGTTTTATTATTGATGAGATTGAATTATGAAAATTTAATTATTTTTTATGAGATTGTGAACAGAGGTTGGCGGATTCTTCTTATTTGAACGTCACACATTTGACAAAATAATGCAGTGCGCATTAGTGTAAGTGAAGTAGAACTGAAGTTAAAAAAGTGGTTTGGTTTGGTTTGATTCTCATGTTATTCCGGTTGGTTCCTTTTCCAATAATAGAGGAATCAAATTGAGTCAGCTTGGGTACAAATTTTAAATGAAATGAAATCAATCTGAGCCAATCCAACTTGCAACTCTAGTTAGGAAAATATCAATTCCACTTTTCTACTTATTGTTACATCTTCCTGATGTTATTTTAATCTTTAACATTTCCATGTCTGTATGGTATATGTTTTAAATTCTTTTGAAATAATTTGTATAGGTATATTTGCTAAAGGTTGAGGGCATTGCATTTCGGTTTCTACCTGATCCTCTTCAAATAAAGAATGCACTAGAGGTGTGCCATTGGAACTTCATTCCATCTTACATTAGACTCTCTTTTTTTTTTCCTTCTTTGAGAGTTATGTTTCTTCTTGAATGTCAATATGATGCTGATTGTTTCAAGAGGACTAATTGAGATATTATATCCTTCGAGCTTTCACATTGAAAATTTGAAATGCTAATATTAAGCTGAATATTAGTTTTTATTTCTTGTATTATGTTACTTTTCTTTAGTATATTTATCATTGCAGCATTATCTGCTATTGATATATTTCAAGCGTGTGTTGGTAACTTTTCCAATTTCTAGTTAAAATTTGCAGATCGTTCAAGAGGCTTTGATGGAGTTCCTGTGTTTCAGGTGAAATTATATTGCAATTTACCTCTTTAGCTTCTTGCAAATTTTAACTATGAAGGCTCTGCATGGAATGACTTGAATGAATGAAATGCGATAATTTTTATATTCTATCAATTGATTTGCTGCTGCAAAAATCTAATAACAAAACGAGTAGAAAAAAATACCGCAGAAATGCATCTATGGAAAATACAAGAAATTACATTGTTTAATGAGATCGACTAAACTACATATAAAATTTTTTTAGTATACTTGAAAAGATACATCACAATTTCTATTTAACAAAGTCCTTTATATATTTGTAGAGCTTTAATAAAAGACTTAACTTGCAATGTAAGAGATTGGGAGGAGTTGCTATCAAAAGAACCTTGACTTGCATCCCCATTCACAACAACTTGAATATTTTCTGGCACTATGCTCGCCCTTGTTCATGATTTCACTTTCTTTTGGCACCATGTTACTTTCTTTGAGTAACACTATGTTGCTTCAAACTTCAGGGCTTCGCCTCCATCCTTGCCTTTTAATATAATGCAGGCCATTTTGTTGTAATAGTCCACACAATTTTCAGTTATTATCAACTAGATTACTTCTTCCTTCTCTTATACATATGGTTGGCTATCTCAAATTCATGTTTTATTAATTTTTTTTCTTGGCTCATTTGTTCCCATACCTCCCTATTTGTATCAATAATTTTTATATGTCCAAATCTCAATGAATAAAAGATATAATGAAGAATCAAAGCAACAATGAACGCTTCAACATAGAATTAGGAGAAGATGAAGATGGGTTTAGCTAGCATAATCTATGAAATTTTATTTTATCTCCAGGAGGAAGAAATGGTCTCCCTTATTAAAAATCTCTCACTCGGAAAAAATTTTATATACTTAATAGACAGTAAACTCTTTACATTATTTCTACCCTTTCTCTCATGAACATTAATTGAGGGCTTGTACGGCCTCAGTTTGTCAGTGATATTTATATTGATTAACATGTTAGATGGGTTCCAAGATCTTAATTTGATAAAATGATATTTAAGCGAAATATTTTTTATTCTAGAATAAAATGTTGTATTTTGGTTAAATGTATAAAACTCTGATTATTATAATAAAGAACATTGCTATCCTGCTACTTTTTTATATCTTTCAAGGTGATTTTCAACCAAACAATTTTCTCTTTGCCCATGTAATTGTGATCGACAAACCTGCTTTCTTCTGTCATTGTGTGTCTAATTGATAGCAATAACACCCAAGGGTTATATATGGCTTAGGAACTAGTAGTATTCGTGTCACCACCTAGGTCTGCATCAATGAAGACTTACAATCTTAAGTTGCCCTTGTTAAGCATGTAGTGCAAAGTCTAATTTGTATTTTTGCATCCTCGTAATGTTCCTTTTTTGGGTTTGGTATGTACTTGCTTATAAATCATATTGCATAAATTATATCTGGTTTTGCACATATCAAAGTTGATATAAGTGAACCAACTGTTGAAGAATAATTACTCTTATTTTCATCTTTTTAGTTTCGGATAATTATTTTCTTTAAGAGTTTCAAATGTCTTGATTGAAAAATATAGATTTTGTCTTTAGCATAAATTTATTCAATACCTTCTTATGAATTCAGTCTAAGATAGCTTCAAAGAACTGTTCAATTCACCTCCAACAGTTCCCCTAAAAACCTTCATTTCAAATTCTTTTGTTAATTGTTCCTTCGACTTGTTGATATGACTTTTTTTTTTCATTGCAATCACTATGGCACTCACGTATAAAAGTAAGATGATGCAACTCTTACCAGCTCCTTTAAAATAGCAACACTATTCTATGGCATTTGATAAAGTCAAGTTTATAAACCCTTTAAATTTATGATACAGTCAACAACAATCATACTTTAACCCGTAAAAAAATTATTTATCTTGCAAATAAGACATTCTTTTTCGAGGTCTTCAAAGTCATGAGATGATATCCTATAGATACCCTCCAAATTCCCTTTTAAAAAATGTCTTTCCATCTAACTGTTCATGATGAAAAATTTTAATTGCTATTATGCTAAAACAAGAATAATAGTTAAGTTTAACAATTGGCGAAAAGCTCTCATTAAATTTATTACCTTCTAAAATTGTTTTACACCAACCTTGCTTTGTTCATTTTCTTGTCATTGTGCTCTTTATTGATCCTAAAAATTCATCTATTCTGTGGCACTATCTTATTTCGAGTTTTGGCTCAAATCGAGTTTAGGTTGAAGTTATATCAAGCCATTCTATAACTATTCTTGACTTGGATCTAGATATGATCGAATGATTTCAAGCTATTCTTGAATCAAGGTGTGATTGGCTTGAGATCAAATTGTTCATAGCCCTATAGTTGAGTTAATGCCCAATTGTTAATTTTATTTAGGGGTGTAAACGAGTCGAGTTAGGTCAAGTATTTGCCTAATCAAGGTAAGCTTGTTTAGCTGCTTATATTTGCCTATACTTCATATAAATTATTTATCAAATTTTAATTGCTCTTATTGAGCTCGAGCTCCACTCGAGTTCGTTTACTAAGCTCGAGCTCGAGTTGTTAAAAAAATTTATAGGCTCAAGCTCGGCTTGTTTGCTCGTGCTCGTTTGGAAAGCTCGAGTATAACTCGATTGTTGAGCTTGATTTTTTAATTTTAATTTAAAATTTTAAAAATTTTAAGACTATTTTTAATATAGAATTAATTCAAAAAGATTAAAATATATTATATAATGCTAATTTAAATTAATTTTTTTAAATATATTTTAAGTTAATCAAGCGGCTCAATGAGCTTTTAAGCCGAGCTAGGCTGAGTTCGAGCTTGAGGTCGTTTAATATACGAGCTCGAGTATATGCTCGAGCCCGAGCTCGAACTCATAGCTCGATAAGCTCGATTCGTGAGCTCATTAACGAGTTGAACTCGAGTCGGCTCTGCTCACTTACACCCTAATTTTATGTAAGGTTCTTTATCTTCTCTTTCATTATTAATTCTTACTTGGCAGTGTTTAACTTGCAATGCCTTTCAAAACACTTACATTCTACATTCTTATTTAGCAATTTATATACCAAGAAAGTTTTTAATGGTCAGCTTAAATATTTTTTGAGATCTTTCTAGCTGTATCATAAGTGTTCTCAATTATTACTGTGAATTATAATTTTAGGAGTGACTTGGGCTCTTTTTTGCCCATTATCATTAGAAATCTTCTCAATCTTTGTGCTCACTTGCAAAGACTTGTTTCAAAGGTTGTGAAAATCGGACTGGACAACGAACCGGAAAAAGGAGAGGTTCACGGTTCTACCGGGGTCAAACTGGATAATATAATAAATACTAATATTATTAAAAATTAATAAAATTAATATAATAATATAATAATCTAACCTTAAACTTAAACACAAATCCATCCTATCATACATATCAAACATCCAAACTAAGAAAGAGTTGGAGGTTTAAAATCACACTTTATAAACAATATAATTCATATTTAATGTAAAATTAATTTACATATATGTTTTTAAATTTAATATAAATAATTTTTAATTTATGTTATATGTTAGATATAATCTATACCTATGAGAAGTATACAAAATTTACATTATAAAATTATATCTATAAATTCATTTTATATTATTTATTATTAAAAAAAGATAAAAATAAAAAAAAAATCAAATTTTATATTTTATAATTAAATTAAATAAAAATAATAATAGATAAAAATTAAATATTATTTGCATTATTAAAATTTAATTAAAAAATATATGTATAAATATGTAGTGTATGTATAGTGAACTTGAGAACTTCACCTTTATTTTTTAGTCTCACATCACCTAGATACTCTATGTTAGTATTATTTTTGTCTATCTAAGCTTTTTCATTTACATGGGAGAAGCAGTTACATGGTATGTTGGGCCATGTGATAAAGTTTAGTTAATAAAACATTGTTGATGCTTATTTAACTAAAATATATAAAATTTAAATTAATTTATAATTAAAGTATTTAATAATTAAAATATTTAATTAAAAATTAATTAAATTATTTCATTTAATTAAATACCAGCCAAACCGATTTTTGAAAATCGACACTGATTCGCCGATTAACCAGTTGAACCGCCGGTTCAAGACGGTTTAAGTCGGTTCATGTTTAAGCAGTTTTGATAATATTCTGGACCAATTCACGGTTCAACCGGTTGAACCGGCCGATCCGATCTGATTTTTAAAACAATGCTTGTTTCTTGTCATTGTTAAACTTTTATTTCTATGTAACTTTTTGATTGAATATAACATTCATATTGCTAATGATTGTTTTGATTTCTATTATTAAAAAAATTATAGGAAAAATAGTAAGTTCTATATCAAATAATTTTTTATAGTTTTGGTTTGATTTGTCTTTTACATGACTATTCCATTGAACATAACATTCATGTTGCTAATGATTATTTTGTTAGTCCTGTATCTGTCACTGTTTTAAAATCAGACCGAACCGGTCGGTTCAACTGGTTGAATCGTGAATCGGTCCGCCTACTGGTCCGAAATATTATCAAAATGCTTTAGATATAAGCCGACTTAAACCACCTTGAACCAGTGGTTCAACCGGTTAACCAGTGACCAGTGCAGATTTTCAAAAATCGGTTTGGCTGGTATTTAATTAAATGAAATAGTTTAATAAATTTATTTTAAATATTTTACTTAATAAATTAATTTAAATATTATATATTTTAGTTAAACAAACATTAACTATGCTTTATCACATGGCCCAACATACCATGCGACTTCTTTTCTCATGTCAATGAAAGAGCTTATATAGATAAAAATAATGCTAACATAGAGTGTCTAGGTGATGTGAGATTAAAAAATCAAAGTGAAGTTCTCAAGTTCACTATATATACACTACATATTTCTACATATTTTTTTAATTAAATTTTAATAATGCAAATAATATTTAATTTTTATATATTATTTTTTCATTTTATTTAATTATAAAATATAAAAATTGCTTTTTTATTTTTTATCTTTTTTTTAATAATAAATAATATAACATGATTTTATAGATATAATTTTATAATTTAAATTTTGTATACTTCTCATAGGTATAGATTATATCTAAACATATAACATAAATTAGAAATTATTTATATCAAATTTAAAAACATATATGTTAACTAATTTTATATTAAATATGAATTATATTGTTTATACTTTATACTTTATAAAGTGTAATTTTAAACCTCAAACTCATTCTTAGTTTGGATATTTGATATGTATGATAAGATGTATGAATTTGTGTTTAAGTTTAAGGTTAGATTGTCATATTATTATATTAATTTTATTAATTTTTAATAATATTATTATTTATTATGTCATCCGATTTGACCCCGATCGAACAGTGAGTCTCTCCTTCCGGTTCATTGTCCGATCTGATTTTCACAACCTTGATATTTATTATACCTCATTCAAGGATTTTTTTTACTTGACAGATAGGAATCAGTAGAAAAGGCAAATCATTTGTAATGCAAAAGATCTAGCTCGATTATTGATATAGTGAATTTTTGAGAATCGCTCTTCAAATTCAAAAAAGTCATGGCATAACATATATCTTCATCGACTGAGGCATGGTGGGGGCACTGGGGGTACATGCCCCCATTGGCCTGATGATTTTTTTTTAAAACTTTTTTTGTAATTTTTTTAGTATATTGTTTGAGAAGGTGAAGAGCAGAGACTTCAGAGGAAGAAGGAATGGATTGCGGTACCTTAGGGATTTTTTGTAGTTATTTGGTTTATTGGAATGGAGAAATAGGGCATAGGGGAGGAGTTGTATTAATTAAAGAGTCGGATGATGTAGCTTGGAATTAAAATGTGTATTATATTTATTGTCGGATAATTCAGAAATTTTAAAACTATGTTTAATATTTACTTAGAATAATGTTATTCATTTCTTTTTTTTATATGCATATGTATTTTTTTATAAACTTTAAAACAACAACAACAACAACAACATCAAGCCTTTGTCCCAGTACGTGGGGTCGGCTACATGAATCTTTTTTCTCCATTGTGTTCTGTTAAAAGTCAAATTCTCGTTTAAATCTAATAAAGAAAGATCATTTCTAATATTTTCTAACCAAATCTTTTTAGGTCTACCTCTACCTTTCTTAACATAAGTCAAATCTAATATAAACTTTAAAACAAAAGAACTAAAATTATTTAATTAAAATATAAATTAAACATATTTTAATTAAAATTTATTTTTGATATGTGTGTTTTACCAAAGGAAAAAAATGTGATGATATGAGGGTTTTCTCTTATAGAAGATCTCGACAAAAAAGAAGGAAATGTCATAAGGAAATGAGATGACTCAAATACACACAATCAGAGTCACTAAGTTAGAGTTACTGATGCAGGACTCCTCATCAGTTACACTCTTGTCTAGATCAGGATTGCAACTACTTAGAGTTTTAAATATAATCACTTTGATGTATTAATTAAAATCATGCCTATAAATAAAGCTAAATCCTAAGGATTATAATGTGTGAAAAAGTTTAAGTTTACCCTTTGTTGTTCTTACTTATATAAAGCTTGATCTGATATTGTCAATTGCTACAACAACAGTCGAACGAGTATTCTCTGCTATGAAAATTGTAAAGAATCGTTTGCGCAATCGTATGAGACTCTTGGATGATGATTGCTTAATTACTTATATTGAAAAGATATTTTAAATAGTATTGATAATGAAGTGATTGTTCAACGATTTCAAAATATGAAAACTCAGATGAGAAACTGTAGGTGTCATGTAAGAAGAATATGAATAGCATATACTCTTGATTGTATGTTTTTTATTATATATATATATATATATATATTATAACAATTCTAACAAAAAAGTTTTAAAAATTATTGATGTCGGTTCCAAGCCCGAATGAAAAAGGTTGATGATATTTTTTAGCATTTATAATTTGTGTCCCCACATGAAAAAAATCCTGGCTCCGCCACTATATACTTTCTCTTGTTTCGGTCATGGAATAGATAAAAGAAATCGAGAAGTGGATTTTTGTTCAAGAATGAAATTCTTATTGGAATTGTCCATATTTGATTCATCATTTGAAACTAGATTTGGGATGTGATATGGTTTCGAAGGATGAATTGAGACCGTATTTTATAATTATGTAATTATGTTGAATATATCAATAATTTCTTTATTTTTCACTCGCTTGGAATGGATCAAAGAAAAATATTTTTTTCTTCGTTAATAACTAGTGGGCCTATTAGTAGAATTTGAACCCAGATGAAGTTCTGACCATTAGTTTAAGAAAAACAAAGTGATTTTATACGATTCCTAAGAAATTCTTTGATTTATTCCGGAAGAAGATGATTATTCATCCTCTTCTCTGGTTTCGTGAATAGCCAGGATACGGAGGAATGTTAAAAAGGGCATTTTGGGAATTCATTTGATTATATCTTTATTCGTTTTATTTGAATAAATGAAGGATCCCAATGAATCAATTCCTTATTTAGTTGTTGAATCTCCGTTTGATTGATCATTGTGTGATATTATAAATTCTCATTTCAAACGGAATTAAATGATCTATCAATTATTTTGAAGAAGATCTTTTCTATTGGCTAGAATTCTTTACTTGAACAAAAAAAATCTTGTGAATTTATGTTGAATACTTGATAATGCGTTTTGTAGTTTGTACCTTGCTAAAAAATTGATCATTATTTATCAACCTCATATTGTCTTACTAAATCCAATTCTCTCTCAAAGCATTCCTTAAAAAAATAAATTCATGCTGATTCTTCTCTCAATTAACCAAGAGATCTTAGCAGAATTGCCACATAAGTAAATTGAACATAATTTAGCAAATAAATGCTTAGCTCATTTGTTTAGTAGAGTTGGGAAACATGTTAATATCATTGGATGCAAAGTTGACTAAGCTTCTTTTTGTTTGAATTAACTCTCCTTCACTCTTGGCCTTTTTTCACGAAAGCAAATATGACATAACAAATTAAGTCTTTTTCTAAGATTTAGAATAGCTGTTTAGAATTCAAGTTGATTGTGTTTTGTTTTTTCCTTGGAGAAAGAAGATCAAACTATTCTCAATTATTGTCCTTGTGTATTTGCTTATCCATGTAGGATTAAAAAAAGAAACTCTAGATATTTGCTATTCTTCTCTTTGAATGCAATCTTAATTCCAACCATTGTTTCATTAGATATCTGATAGCTAAATCCCTCCTTTTTTTTTTAGAACTGATTCCTCCACTGTGAACCTCTATTTGATTCATGCATGATGCACTTTTTCTCTTTTGGGAGAAGCCAAGTACGAGGATCCATAAAACAATTCCAGAAATCATTTTCCCTTTTGGAAAATAGTGGAACAAAATAATCAACCTATTTCTAGAAAAAAATATTTTTCTATACTAATGTAGTCATGACATACGACTCTTAATAGTTATGAATGCTTAACGGAGATTTTACCCAAATGGTTGGGCAGATGATGTCCCTGAAGTTGAAATTAGCATAACATGATCAGCATATGGTTAGAGCTAAGCATTTAGCGTTACAGTTTATTGGGACCAGCCCTTTCCTCAGTCATTTGTGATGGTTCCAACCTCTTACTGATGTGGGATCCCTAGATTAATGGTAAATTCTTTTATGAAAATATGGATGCTCAAGCCTTTAATTCCTTTATCTTAGATGCCTATACCTTGCTATCTTTCATCTCTGATGATGATAGATGGAACCCAATGCTCCACCTAGCCCTCCTAGGCCTTCATTATCACTTGGGCTCTCTTCTGGTGAATTTGGAAACTGAGGGGTTGTGCTGCAATGGTATTTTTGAACCTGACTTAAAAAAGGAATTCTCTTTGGCTTTACATGCAGACTTGCCTAATGTCAATTGGTGGAAACTTGTTTGGTGCAAATTTTATGCCATGAGGTACTCTATTTACTAGTAACTTGCTATCCATAAAAGCCTCAAAGTGGCGGTCAACCTTGCTATTAGAAACATTGTTATGCCTCCCCACTGCAACCTTTGCGATGAGGAAAATGAATCTATCACCCAGTTGTTCTTCTCCTACTCTTCTAATGTTATTCTTAAAGGATGGCTCCCCTGAACTTTGCTACTTTTCTTTTTTAGCCCTACTCTTACAAATACTTAAATATATTGCTGACATGGCCTTCACCTTTAAATGGAAGAAAAGATTTTACCTTACTTGTGTCCATTGCGTTGTCTACTACATATGGCAGGAAAAATGCAATAGAAGGTTTGGTGATAATATTGCCAGTGCCTCGACTATATTGTCCCTATTAAAAGTTCTCTCCAGCTGAAATTGAAGAGACGGAGGCAATCAAGATTGGTATGAAATTGTCGAATTTTTTGAGGCTCGACCCAAGGGTAAGCTTGAATCTTCTATGGCTCATCTTTGGTGGTTTAATTTTAGTGGCTTTGATTGAGGGTTTATTTGGTTCCTTGGGTGATGCACTCTCTTTTGGCGAAGTGATGATGGGAGAACTTGGCCTTTTTTTTGGCCCAAACAGCACCCGTGGGCCTCGACTGTTGCTAATCATCTTATTCAGTGGAATTAAACAACAATCTCCTTGTGCTCTCAGCAGGTACCAACATCCTGATTTTTGGCCTTGTCTGAGCCCATTAAGCCTCGTGCCTGACCCTTGTCCCTTTTTGTCACCAATGGAGTTTCTCTCTTTTCACAGGTCTTTTACAACCTTTGTTAGTTTCTCCTGTGAAGTTTTATTGTCACCTAAATTGATATCAATAGAAGGAGCTGAAAAGCCTTCCTTTTTGTAGCCATTGTGTTGTCTGGATATCGCCTTTCAAATTCAGCTTTACCGGTAGCAAAGTTGTGTTGTGCAGCTATGGACACTGTCTAAGAAGACTGCTTTGCTACCTTTTGCTTTTTAGCTTGTTATTCAGCTGCACTGCTTTGATACTTTATGGAGGGGAATGACATACACGGTGCATGTTATTTTAGGAAATATAATAAATTCTAAGGGCGCTCAGATGCCAATGATTACTTCGCTTTATTATTTCAAAGTCTGCTGAAAAGAAAAGTGATCTATGAGTCCAAAGTCAATTGTATAAGTATCATCATATTGTGGTTTGAATTGTAAGCAGAAAACTCTTACATTCATAGACTAGAATTCTGCCCCCACCATAGCAGACCTGCACAATACAGGCCTGGAGTCTAGTAGAGCCCCTGTAACATCAATGGAGACTGTGGCTTGCAAGCATGCCACACCTGATGTAGTTTTATGAATTCAATTTTGCTCATTTTGGAAATAATTGGCTTTCAATTATTCTCATGTTTTTGTTTTCAATAATGGGAGATACACTACTAGTCTTCTATTACATCCAACGTTTCTTGCTAGTTATGGGTTATTACAAGTGCAGATCATGCAGGTCCACCATGACCTGTTTTATCATAACTAAATTATTCATGTGCTTTGTTGTAGGAATTTACATTATTTATTATTGTAATAATTCCTCATTATTGAAGGTATTCTCTTCGATTATGTGTGTGTATATATATGTGTGTTTGCACTAGTGTTACAATGTAATTCATTTCTAATTCTTTTTCTTTTAACATTGTTTCGGAGTTATGATTCTAGATTTACTGCTGATCACCTTTAAATTTGATGTATACTATAATGTAAATTTGCACATCCATTTTCCTCCTCTTAATTTGACCTATTCTCGGAGCTGGAGCTTCTGAGCTCCGTCTTCAATCATTGTGACACTTGGTTTCTTCTATTAACATAGATCTATACACTTCTGCAACTTTTCTATTCTCTTGTGGCAATTGCAGTGATTTTTTTCATCACTTTATTGATGCTCTCTGTTAGAACTCTCTTTTAATGCTCTCAGTTGACTCTCTCGGACAATCCTCTCTATCAACTCTCTCAATTGATTCTTTGTTTGAGGAACTTATATGTTCCTTCCTTGACCTAGATGTTGTTGCCAATTCTTTGTGTTCGATTTATGTTACTCTCTTTGATGAATGGTTGCTTTGCTCTCACAACACAATCTCAGAATTTTTAACCGCTTCATCTCTGATCATTATTATTTCAAAACTCAACTTGATATTTTATATAACACCTAAAAACATGCATTTCAAATGTTTGCATAAACTCCTAAGGCTATTATTTGTTTCTTTGTGCAGTCGGAACTTTTAGTTATTAAAAAGAAGAATCGGCGCTACTGTCCCATTTACTTTCAGAAGGTATGTTCTCTCTCACATTGTGGAACAAAATATTTAATATTTATATTGATAGAAGTACCAACAAATGTAGAATATTACCATGTCCATTCCTATGCAGGAAGATTTAGAGAGGGAACTTTTGAAGTTACGAGGGGACCCCGTGGACCTGGTCTTTCTCAACATATAATGGTAATTTATTATGAATTTGCTCCTGAAGTACCTACTGGGCCGCATTACCTTAATTTAACATAGTACTTCTCATACAGGTTGGTAGTTTGGAAGATGTTCTTAAAAAAATGGAGGTAAGGAATAAATGGCTATTTATCTTGTAAACTGTTTACTAATTTACCATCAGCAATATGATTCATTCTGTTATAAAGTCGCAGGTGAATGACAAGAATTCTGGATGGGAAGATCTAATTTTTATCCCACCTGGAAAAAGTTACACCCAACATATCAATGAAGTTGCGTCAGGATAAATGGACACCTATGTTGCTTTACTACCCAGAAGTAATTTTGAAAGGCAGTATATTCTTTCCTTATTCCTTTCTAAAACAGTTTGGCCACCATTATCAAAGTTTTAGTTCTTTCTTTTTGTCGCAGATCTTGAGTTTTGGAATTCGAACTAATTTTAACTGAGTCTGTGGCTTCACCAAAATACAAGTTTACTTCTGGCAGTTCCAAAAAATGCAAGTATATTTATTATTTGAGATTTGTAAGGCGATAGAGAGGGAAAGAGAGATGGATGTTGCTGCTCCTCTATGGAGTTTTTTTTTTTTTCAATTCCAGGATGATTTTTATAACTGATATTGTGTTTTTTTTTTAAATATCTGGTGGCATTAGTTTCATTCCTTATTTATAAGATGAAAGGTGCTAAAGTTTTTACTTTTGAAAAAAGTATTTTAAGATTGATGACTCCTTCACAATTGGTATTAATATCACGTCTGGCCATCCACCTCTTAGGGCAGTGGCAAAGAGCTTTTGGCTTTTTCCATCATGTACTTGTCATTACATTGTACATATATTAAGATTTTGTTTAGGACGATTTTCTTACTGCTTCTTAAAACAGCTTTTTATATAAATTTTAAATTTTTGTATTAAAAAGCTGTTTTAAGAAGCAGTAAAAAAGCTATTCCAAACGAAGCCTAAATCTCAATAAAAAAAATTTAGGTGATTGGGGTTTGTTTGGGAAAATTATTATGAGGAAAGCAACATAATTATTCTGGTTATTAAAAATAGATTTCAATCACAAAATTTTTGGAAACACAATGAGAAAGAAGGAAAAAAAATAGTAACTTAAGATGTTAGTCCCCTTCCTACCTATGCAAGAATTTCAGCGAATCTTGTTCTTTTATTTATAGCAATTTTTAGTTTCTTTACTGTACAATTCTGACAATAACGTTAGGGAATTCGAATTAATTTTAGAAGTTATATATATATATATATATATGATTTATACTCTTTACTATTATAAAAACTTATCATTCTTATCTTTCTTCATTAAATCACTAAGATTTCGTTTTTGGCAAATTTTAAATTATTTTTTTGTTACTTTTAAGATATTTTTATACTAAAAAAATTATTTTAAAAAATAATAAGAAAATTGTTTCAAATAAAATCTAAATTGGTGTCTGGGTCAATAAAGAAGAGGATCTTCTATTGTTTGAATATTTGTAATTCACTTTTCTGGTGCTCGACCGCTAGGAGTCAAGATCATGCCATACTCAAGTTGTTTGAGCTTCTTGCAATAAGAGTTCCTCTCTCTCTCTCTCTAATAATTATGAGGTTGAGAACATCAAATTTGATGTTGGCTAAGGCTTGGTTTGAGACAGTTTTTTTATTTTTTTTATTTTTTAGATTATAATATAATTTTTATTTGAACATTAATTTTTGATTGCTTAAAAAAATTTTACTTAGAAATTACTTTCTGTAACAACTTACAAAAATTACTATCTATAATAATTTTATAAAACAGTAAGCCTATTTCGAATAAATGAATATAAACACAATTGATATATCATCAAAAAATTATCTTAATTGGGCATGAATCTCAAGGCAAGATCAAGTTAGAAACTTTCAAAATTAAATTTGGGATCATTCAAACTCCTATTTCAACAAACTTATAATCGAACTGAATGTCTCAAAAAGATGAATCCAATAACATCAAATTCAACTCAATCCGAGCCCAAATGGGTCTAAATAGAAGACTCAAAGTGCCTTTGAAAGGTTCAAACCATAATATGGATTACCAAACAATTTCTAAACGTGACATGCTTATAATCGAATCAAATGGTTCGACGAAATGAATCCAATGAGCCAAAGATCACTGAATTCTAATATCATTAAGAAATTTAAATGCCCAGTAAATGATCAACGATCAAGGGGATCAATATCAGTTGTTCATTCAAACCACTCATAATATACCATTGATCGCTCTCTTATTTACTGACCATACAACTCCCAAAAAATTATAAATATACCCCTTATTCTTCATTGAGGGAGACCCCAAGCAAACAAGAGAAGGGAGAGAAAGAAAGAGGAACCAAAATTCTTTTACCACCAGACTCCTCCTTAACCACTGCTCAACCACAAGCCATTGCCCGACTATCGCCGGACGTCTGCTCGGCCACTGACTGGCGACGGACTTCCGCTTAACTAGCAGTTGTCGCTAGACTACCTCTCGACTGCCAATTGACACCGAATTTCTATCTGACCGTCGAACATCGCCCGATTTTTGTCCGATCTCTATTCGTCACTAGATTTCAACCCGGTTGCCTGTTGTAATCAGATCGTCCTCAATTTCTAGGACAAAATCATTCATTTGTAATATATTCAAACACTAGTGGAATTATTTCAACTGGGCGTGACCCTGTGGTTTTTCCCTTCAGGATTTTCCATGTAAAAAAATGCTTGTGCTTTTCTTCTCTATTTGTGTACTGGATACTCGTGAAATGCTAATACGTGAAGTTTTTCGAACTTTACCTCCGCAAAAACTCTAACCCTCAACAACAATAAACTTAAATATAATATAAATTTTTTGATTTGAATAAAATTTAGTGGGAGATATAATTAGATTTGTACTTACTTAAAATAAAAAATATAGATATTTGTCAAATAATTTAAAACGAGGAAATTTCGAATCTCTTTATCAAAAACAAAATTTAGATTTTTTTAATGAATATCAAATTCTTTTAGATTTATATCTCACTTTTTCATTGGTAAAAATCTAATTATTATAAAAAATTAAGAAAAAGACAATAAGTGGCATTAATTATTTCTGGACTTTTAACGAATCAGGTATTGATTAGATCATATTAAAGGAAGCGTTATGTACGGTCAGCATCCACAATTGTATATCGTGCATTCAAAAGGGCTTTGCCCAAAAAACACAAAAAAAAAAATCAAAAGGGGGCTGTGAATCGAATTGAGAGGGGAAACGTTTCCCGCATTGCAGGGAAGAAGTTCTTTCCTGACGCGGCCGCAAATCCTTTAGAAGATCATAGTTAATCACGTATTACGAAGCGAAATGAACGGTGGATTTTGTTGGCTCACGGCACACGTGGTGACCCGTTTCTATGGTACAATTCTCTTTTTTTAAGCCGGTACAGCTTCTCCTTGTTTAACGACCGCCCACTTGACCTCAAAACCATCCGCGAAACTGATTTGTAGGACGACCCGATTTGCCTCTCGCCTATTTCTCCTCTTCGTCTCCCTCTCGCAATTTGTCGATCTTCGCTGGAACCCGATGAGTTACCGCCGCCACGATCCCCGTCAAGACTGGCCGCCGGGAAGGTCTTACAAGTGGCGGGAGAAGCCGCCGCTGACCTATCGTGGGCAGCCGCCGCTGACCTATCGTGGGCAGCCGCCGGGTCGTTGTCCCCATCCGGTTCGTGAACAACCGTTGCCTCCGACTTCGTCGTCTTGCTTTACTCTTCTCCTCCTACGCCGCACCTGCGGCCGTGGATTCCCTTGCCCCAAGGTAATTGAAAACCTAATCTCCAACTGCCCGGCGGTCCCCAGCGATTTCTTCGTCTGTGGAGACGGACCGGTTGCTGCGAAGTTATTTTTTCAGCAGTGGTGTCATGTCCTAGAGGCCCTTGCTTTTTTCTGGCGCCGTCGACTCGAAGACATTCACCTGCTGACGCCGTCGCTGATTTCCACAGTCTCGGTCCCTTCCGATCGCGATGAGTTGGAGGAACGCCTGCGAGTACTCTTTACGAGTCACATCAACGGATTGCTGGAAGGGAATTCGGTTCAGAAAATTAATAGTAGGATTGGTGAGGTTTCTGCAGAGTTGAAGAAAGTTGGGAAATGCCTTTCCCGACCCCAGCGCTGGGGGCTTAATATGAAGTTGCAGGAAGACAGGAAGAGTCTGGAAGAGGAATTAGGGTTGCTGAAGGATAGGCTGGAAGAGTTCCGCGCTGCTATGAGTTGCTTGCTTGATCACCTTGGCGGGAAGAAGCATCTTGGGATTCAGGAGGAGGGGCAGGTTGAGATTTTTAGATTTGGTGTTGAACTTGACTGGGCCCGGATTCACCATATCATTTTGAGAGAGTGCAAGAGACTCGATAGTGGTTTGCCTATATACTCTTGCCGGAGGGAAATTCTAAGGGGCGTATCTTCTAATCAGGTATTGCTACGTCTGATTTTGTTGTTTTGAGCTTATTGTAACTCTTCTTTTCCAGATATGTTTTTGATTAGTCAGAGATAATATATTTTAGATTAATCAGTGAAATTATCTCTCGACAATTCCGTTGTTTGTTATGGTTAGTGTTCTCTGTATTTTTTTTGCTGTTTTCATCCATTATGTTCCTTTAAAATAGTTATCGCTCGGGTAAAGTATAATATGCACATGTTCTTTCGTAATGATTTTAAATCAATGGAAATTTATCTAGTCTTTTACGTATTTATTATTATTATTATTATTATTATTATTATTATTATTATTATTTCTATCTTTAAGCTTATGAAATGCTTTTATTTATCACTTCTGGGCCATTGAGCTTATTGTTTTCGTTAAGTATCATGTTTGCAAGTTCGCCAAATATAGTTGGATTTCTCAAATATTGTTTAACTTTGAATGGGCAGCTATAATAGCCTCCAGTTAAATAAAAATTTGTCCATTGCACGAATCAAGATACTACAAGATTTGTGAGAAAACCAAAGCGGACAGTATTATAGATTGATTTTCACCAGGAATGGGGTGATGAACGATGCATAAATCAAGAGAAGGAAGTTAAATCTTTGAGTTGATGTAAATGGTAGAACATTCTAAGGATGGGCTCATAGAGAATATGGCCCTATAAGTTTATTCTCTTTTGTGTAGAGGAAATGATTATGATGGATAATGAGCGGAAGGGCTAGATTGATAATAGCCTTTACTTCCAATATATCAGTGGCTTGCGAACTATAGGTAGGTTTGTTTTTTAAGTTTTTCAAGAATAAAAACCAACGCAACTAAGCTCTGTAAAGGTAAGATATTATGAAAATTAAGTGAGATCAACTAGTCTTTGCAAAAGTGTTAGAAACACAAATTTCCTAAGGCACATATTTGTTTGTATAGTTTGTTATGCTCTATATGCATATTACACCAAGCATCATATCATAATTATGGGCTCCAAATATTCATACCTCGACCTTTTTTAGAGAGTTTTAGTGTATTCCAATTTATATTTCTTTTAGACAGATTAGATTGAAGATAAAATGCTACCAAGAGATTTCACCCTTATTTTGTGATGATTTTATGTTTTATACAGATGCAAGCTTTTATGGTTAATTACCCCTCTCGGCGTTTAGAGAAAACTTCTATTTCGACTAGTGATTATATGAGTCTTAAGGGCTTGGTGTGTAGTAGCAACAAATTAAGTGCATGGTTTGAAATTTACCACCTACACTTAAAATAGATAGTGTGGGAATGATGACGAACCCGATAAAGATCCAATGATTTCGTCTTCTCGGGTTGTCATGGATCCTGGAGTCGACCTAATTGATTGAAGGATTTTTGCCAGCAGTCATGATTTACGTTGTCCAAGGAATATTGTAAACCTAGGGTGGATGTTTGTTTAAGAGTATAAATTTGAGTTGATCTTATCTAATAAAGGGCTTTTATACCCTATCAAGTGCATCCTATGATTTTTTTAATAAAGATTTTTTTTATCCATTGGGGAACTTCTTTATTCTGGTTGTAATCATAATCTAATGATGTCATTTTATCTCAAAATTAGTTGGTTGTTGTCGTTTACCTGTAGTGCCATTTGGTGGCAATATCAACGGTTGGAGGACATGTGTCATTTTCTTATTTGTGAGAGATCATTTGAGAATGAATCATATTGATATAATTAATAAGACATTACCTCTCCGTGAGCTGAGGTTGTTTGAAATTTATCACCCTCGACAAATGGTTATGGAGGGCGAATGAATATTTGGTTTAAGTTTTTTTTTGGTGTGATAAATTTTACTTGCAGATATTCTTATATTTTGTTATTATTTTAATGATCCAATAATTTTATTTTAATAAATTTTAGGTCCCATAATAATTGTTTTTGGATTTAAGGGTATTTAAAAAGATATAATTTCATCCGAGCTTGAAAAATTTAAGTCCCATATAAATTTTATATTATGACTTGAATCTTGTCAACTATGGCCATTTGCTAATAGAGGACCGGACTCAAGTATTAACTTTGTGAGCTACCATATGAGTCGTGAACCTGAGAGTTCGCATTTTTATAATGATTTTTCTTCGTAAAAGGCATTAAAGGCCTAATGATAAATTATAAAACCAAATATCTAAACAGATTTAGAAGATTTCGTTGTTGTATGTGCATTTATGTAAATATGATTTATAATGCACTATTTGAAACTTATATTTTTAAGATGAATACATTTTAAAACTTATCCCTCATTTTTAATTTGCCCATCATTCTCAGATTTTATGTTTAGGAATTCATTGTATTTGGTCGGAGCATGTGCATATATTTTTATCTTATTTTTAAAAATTATATACATGCTTTTCAGTGCATTTGGACGATGCCCTTGCATACTTTTTTTGTAGTTGCACAATGCACTTGCAGACTTTTTAATATACTTGCGCATTTTATGTGCGCTTAAATAATGCATTTACATGCTTTTCAGTTCATTTGCGCAGTATACTTGCATGTGTTTTCAATATCTTTAATTGATGCATTTGCTTGTTTAGAGCTACTGCACAATTCTTGAAGGGATTGCATGGTTCTCGAGGCAATTGTGCGCTTTTTAAGGAGATGACATGCGTTGCAATACATAGTTCGTATTCATATTACTTTTTAGTTCATGTAGTATTCTTGAACATTAAATTTGACCGTTTAACACATTCATTGGAGCACATGTGAACATTTTAGTTTGAAAATATTTACTTTTCTTGCATGATTTTTTGTGCTTCTATGTTGTATACTTGCACTATTTTTAGTGTACTTACATGACACAACTACATAATTTTTGGTGCATTGGATGCATTTGTACGTTTTTCAATGTGTTTTAACTAAATTTGAAAGTCACATTATGATGCGTGCATATGATATGAAAATATCCAAATTAGTTGTTTTGCGTGCCTTCATAATACTTGCGCAAATTTTGAAATGTTATACCGGAGTTGGAGTTCATCTCGTGAAATTCACATGCGTTGAAATTATTTAATTTTGATGTTTGTTTTTATATTTTATTGCTAGAATGCTTGCAAATTTTCTATTTTGAGTGTCTAATGATTGCCTTCTATATGCTTGCATGACAATATTGCGGATCCGCTGGCAAAAAAGAAAACTTTGGGATTAATTGAAATGCCAACACATTTTTCACGTAGTTTTTATTGTCCATTTTTATATTATCATATTAAGTGTTGTGGGTCCGCAAGGTTAATCACTCACTTATAAAATGGCAAGGTTAGTTCATTTTTCACATTCCATTGGGATCACTTGAGTTCATTGCGCAGGTCTTTACGGACTTTGATTATAGCGATGAGGTTCTCTTCGCATTATAGCGAAGTTGCAAGTGTTCTAAAGGTTTCCTGTACGTCATGTATTTTCAAGTTACGTTTGACATTTTATTCTTTTAGAGCTGCTTGCATTGTATTTTAATCATTTTTGGTTCTCTGTGTATTATCTTTAAGAGTTTGCTCGGTTTGAATTCTAACAGTCTGTCGGCGTCTCACCTCTTAGGAAAAATCTACGAGGAGTATGGGCTTTCTCACCTCGGCTAGAAATGCGTGAATGGTCGGTGTCGTATGACACCACATTAGAAATTTTCACAACCCATCGTGTCAAGAGATGACACATGGGGTACCTGTATGAGGGAAATTTACAACAGTATATAAAATTTCTTCCAATGCTAAAAAAGCTTGCACATTGTCTATGTGCTGCATCACGAGTGTTGCCTATTAGTTTCCCTCGCCATGTTAAAAAAAATGTGTAAGGGATCTGCTTTTTGCACCAAATGCACAACAAATGGGTTTTAGGGATTTATCCGCCACGTTGTGGATGTGGTTGACGAGTTTCCTTTGCCAAGCTTAAAAAACATGTATGGGTTCCACTTGTCACACCAAATGCATGGCAAATGGGGTTATAGGGATTTACCAGCTGCACCATGAAGATTACTAGAAAGTTTTCCTTGTCACGCTCATGCCAGGCATCGCAGGCAAGATTTTGAGGATTTGGGTTGTTGCACTTGATCATGTACGACAAAGTTGACGAACCTGACGAAAAGTTTGCGAACAAATAAAACACAAAATTTTTTTGCTCTATATTTCTGATATTATACACAAAGTTTCTCTCTTTTTAAAGAAAGAAAGAGAGTGGTAGGGTGAGAGAGAGGTAGAGAGATATTTCACTATTTAGAGAGAGATTGAGGGAGAATGATAGAGAAGGAGAGGACGAGGCGGAGTGAGAGATATCTTTTATTTGTTTATAGAGAGCGAGAGAGGAAAACAGGAAGAGAAGGGCATGAGAGAGAAGGAAAAGGGGGGATGCTGACGGTGATGAGTGAGTCGGCGACGACGTTTGGTTGGCTGAAGGGGCTATGGCTAGGAGAGGCGAGTTCGTTGACGGTGGCTGAAAGCCAAAGGGGTGGTTGCGGGTAGGAACACATGGCTAAGATGTAGTGGATGGGGTTTGTGCTGTTTTGGATGTCGATAAAGGGGTTGTTAACTGGGGTTTGAATGAAGAATCAAATGTAATGGTGCGATACATTTCACAAAATGAGCAATGTTTTAGAACATTTCGCACGGCGTTGCATTCGTCATTCGCCATTTTCGTCACTATTAGTTGGTCCATTTCGATGTTCGCATCGAGGTCAGCAATCATAAGAAACTAACTCATTTTGTGCCTTAAAAAAGATGCTTGCTAGGCAGGCCTCAGTAATGTAGGGGTGATATTTAGTCAAGTTTAGCCAACAAAAAATTGAAAATTTCAGTACTTGGCTCAAATTCAACTTGAATGAATTTTGAGTGAACTTAATTTATTTTTAACCGCTTTTCCACAAAAATCTACATATTGTACAACATGTTATATTATATTGTAGCATATATATTGAATATTTTATGTAAATACTTATTCCAAGTTAACTTGCTATTATTGACCTGATAAATCATGAGATGGAATTGGGTTTAGGTTAAGCCTATTTCAAGTCTGGCCTATTTTCGAGCATGCTTTGAGTTTCGAGCTTTTCTAACGACTTTAGCATGCTCCTTGTGCTGGTGTTATGACCTCTTATGGAGCGCTTATATGAACTTCCAATTTTCATTTAAGATCACTTGGAATCTGAGGTCAATTGTTTAAAATTTGTCATTTTTATCAAGTGGTTTATGGAATTATTGTTTCGAATCAAATCCTTTCATTTCATGATCCTCCATAATCCATCTTTGATATCATATTTTATACTCATGTTGTTAAAAATGTAGATAATGTGTACACTCTTTAGCAACTATGCTTATGCTGCTAAGCTTTTATCAAATTATATGTTATTATTCTGCTTGTTTAATTCTTAGGTTCATGGAAGAAATGATGTAATGAGGACATCAACAGGAGATTCTGACGCGTCTATCACAGGAGGAATCGTAGATCGACGGCTTCGATTAGGAGTCTTTATTTATGAGGGATTTTATGTATTTCTTATGCTTGTGTTTTAGTTTTCCTATTGTACCCCTATGCGGATTAGTTTTGACATTGTGTTGTATCCCTGAGGGCATTTTAGTATTTGAGTCTCTTTTATTTTGAGGCCTATATATGGAGGCCTTTGCTATTGTATGTTGATGATGATTAATGAAAATTTTGCATTCGTGTTCTCTTGACTATTGAGAGCTCTAGGTGAGGGCAAAAACAACACCCACCAGCCGCAGGAAGTGTCCGGGCTCGTGGATAACTTTCTTTCTCTAATTCTCCTCCTTCTTCTCCACTACCCGCTGGCCACATCCCCT